>WBMZ01005125.1:0-68179 GCA_013400975.1 Atrichornis clamosus
GGAAGGGAAGGGAAGGGAAACACAATTACAGTGTATTTCCTCTGGTATTTTGAAATCTTGCAGCAGTTTCAGATAAGTGACAGAACAGATTATTGTAACTCTAAGTTATCTGTTGAAATTCATATATAGCTTTAGAGAAAGAAAGAAACAGTTCTCATAAACCTTCTAAAACATCATAGATTTAGTCAAACTCAAATAGAGAGTGGGGAGAAGGTGTAAGGAAAGTCAGAATGAGGATAAAATTTTTAGTAAGCATTCAGATAGGAAATAAGCAACGCCAAATAAATATGATACTGGTTTGAAGTGACTTCAACAAGACTAGAAAGGATTTTGAAGACTTGGTGCTTCGAAAATCAGGACAAAATTAAGGCACTGTTTAAATTTTTTGCCGATAGAAATTGAATAGAGGAATGGCTCAGTATTTACTGTACACTACCACTGACTATCTTCCTATACTGTTTCCTTCTTCCAAAAAGTAAAAGACAGCCTTCTATGGAAGCTCAGGTTATTTCAGACATAAACGGCCTAGAAAGTCTCCTTGTTCACTCATAGGGATGACCTTCAGAAAAAATATAATTAAAAAAAATAAAACAAAAACAGTCCTACTTTAGATCAAATGGAAATTCAGATCTTTGAAGTTCTGCTATAAAACTGAGAAGAAAAAAATTGCCTAACTAGTGTCTCATGCTTCTGCAACATTACCTTTTCCAGTGAAACATCAGCTTTCACAGTGAGACATATATAAAACTTGATGTCAATAGCTACTCTGTGATGCCATTACTGTAGGGTTTGGACCATTGTACCAAATACACTCCATGTACTCTACAACAACATAAACTATCCAAGGGTAGCAAAATTAAAGTTGTGTTGAGAATTAAAGGAAGCAGCAGCAGTAAAAGCCAACTATAGTCTTTAATATACTCCAGATTCCAGTGGGTTTTCTGCTCTTCATTTTCTAAATCACATGATAGTGAAAAAACCCCAAAACCCCTTCAAAGAGACGCAGACTACATAAGGGTCAAGTGAATGCAGAGAGATCAGGAGAACTTCTCATGAAGGATTTTACATTATAGGACAGGTTTGGACAGTTCTTAAAAATGACAGCAGCGTAATTTAAACATCTTGGAAAATTTAAACATATTTTAAAAAGACAAATTAATTCTGTCTTCATTTACTCATAAAATTTCTTTTAAAGAATTTTATTGAGGTAGCCTTTTAATATATTAAAACATTAATTATTCTCATCTAAAAATCTACAGACTGCTGTGATTTTTTTCAATGGTTTCAGGTGTCCAAATCCAAAGGTAATTTCTCAAATGTTGTCAGTTCTGGTCAATTTTTAACTTTCAATTAATTATCATTCTACATTTCTGAATTTGCAGGAAGTCAAAGTATAAACATCTTTACCAAGTACTTCTATGTGTCATAATTTTTATTTGTTTGTTTGTTTTTGTTTTTGTTTTGTATCACAGGCTAGAATCTAAATTTCAGTAGTCCATTGAGGCAGTTTAGATTGGAATGATCACAAATAAGTTAAAGACTGCTGTTAGCTACTGAGATATCTGAGTTTGTAAAATTTTTTAATGTTACCTCATTTATTGATATATTTAAAACAATAACTTTAGTATTATCAATACTGTTTTCTATTATATTAATTCCCACTAATTATTTCCATTTAGAAAGCAAACATCACTACTGGAGGGGTTGATTTTAAAATATGTACTGTTTAACAAATAAAATAATTGTCTAAAAAGTAAACCAGATATTTATTTCTCCGTACACTGGAAAACACTTTGAAGTCATGAAAAAATTTCTAGACAATGTATTAAAACTGCTGATAATACTGTTCTATAACAATAGGTGTGTAAATGTATCCAACTCTCTGGCACTGATTGATTCTTGATTTTTTAGACTATTTAATAGAGCTAATAATGCTAAAATGCTAGAGAGCCAAGCAAGACACTCAAGTGCTGTTTCAGATTTTATTTTGGTCCCGATAGTCACCTGCTTCCTTGTAGAGGCAAACAGGTGAACTGCATACCACAAGTTGTTGAGGAACTCAGCATATCATGGCAAAATGTTAGAAGCTGATGTGGACAATTAGGTTTTAAACATCAGGTGATGAACAGTATCCCTGGGCAGCTGTGCTTACTATGACAGGTACACAGAGATCACATTAGCTGATTCAACCACCCCAGCTGATTTTGCTAGCCTACCATGTGAGATAAACATCACCACCTAGAGCCATCACCATCAAGAAAATATTAATTATCTCTCTGCCTGGTTTGATAAAACCTGAAGCTACACTATGACCATTTGCTGCAAGGGGAAAGAGGGATGAATATTTAATGGTATCATTGTTTTCTTCTTTTTCCTGCCCCATTGAAAATAGCAAACAGAGAAACAAAATGACCCCCAACTACACCAGCTCAGCATTAAAGAAAAAACTTTTTTATCCAGAACTGACCAGTTACCCTTTTCCATATTCCTGCCAAAAACGTCTTCTAGCCAAAAATGCTGGATCACCTGAACTGGAGATGCAGAACAAAGTTAGACAAAAAGGTTATGTGAAAAATCAGAAGAACTGGTAAAGGAGTCTACAAAATGTTTAATGATGGGGGGAAAAACCAAAACAATAAAGGCAAACAGTGCAGTACTAAAGTAACCGAAACAGGAAGAAAAAGCATTTAGGTAAAGAGTTCTGACTTGGATAGCGTAGTTTAACTCGGAATGTAAAATTGTCTAAAGAACAATTATATCATTTTATTTTTTAAAATTATTCTTGTAAACACTATAATTACTCCCATGCAAACAGTTTATGCATGGGAAAAATGTAGATGTCTAGACTGAGTCTTTCTTGGGTTTCTGCTTACACCAGCAAAAAAAAAAAAAAAAAAAGAGGAAAAGAGGAAGTGCTAATTATTTCTTGAAACTTAATGACAATTTGTTATATAACAGCCCAAGGCACAGTCTTGGACATTCAGTTCCTCCCTCCCAATCATTAATACTCAGCAAGGTCCAGTGTTATTTCTGATCAAGTAAGCAAAACACGTCATTTTCTATTAAATGGGTGACTATACATCTTCAATTGATGTGTTCCCTCTTTTTAGCTAATTTCACCTTTTGGCAACTGCTACTCCAAGTGTCTCATTCATTTTGCAGTACTGATGTCTGCTTTCAGTAGCTAATATTTCTGAAATTAATCAGTACCCTACATTTTTTAAAAATTGCTGGTAATATTGCCAGTGGCTTATCATGAATAATCATCCTCTCTGACATGACAAACTAGCTCTAACAGGAAAGCTATTACTTTGAAACAAATTGTACTGCATTGAAATATTCTCAGTAGGAAAGAATCTCAGTAGAGTATTACAGCTTGTTGAATTGAAAACAATGAGAGACCTTTGTGTCTTTCTCAGGTCATATTCTATTTATTAAATATTAGAAAATAGCAGTGTCTTACCTAACAAAATTTTCAGGAGGAAAAACTTTTACTTTGATTTTTTTTTTAACATTAAAAAGCATTGAATCCTCTTGGCACCTTAGTATAAATATTAGGAAGCTAACCTCTTCTTTATGCTGTTTTCTTCCCCAAAACGAAAGACGTTATTATTAGTTACTGACTCTCTACTTCTTTGCAGCAAATGAAAATGTCTACTAATAAGAGAGCAAATACGAATACAGTGACAACCTTCTTCATGGGAAACATTTTGAAAATATTTTATTTCTGTATATATGCATGTGTGAGAATGCAGATAGCTGGATAGATACATACATACCCAGCCACTAAGGCAGGAGACCCACATACCTATAAAATTCTCTAGAAAACATAAATGTTCTTTATAATACCCCACAATGATCTCTGTGATAAGAAAATGCTCAGTCTCACCCTGCATTAGGCGTAGGAGTGAAATTTAGATTTAGTTTTGGTAAGAAAATAGCAAAGAAATGGGGTATAGTAAAAGACTCCACCAGTCAAAAAGCTTTGATTGAATCAAAGTACCCATCTCAGAGGAGATGTGACCACTTTGTGTGGCACTGTCTCTTCAGTGGTGGTTGGTGCAGTTGGAAGCAGAACTGACCAGAATGTTTGGATATAATTATCTCTTTTTCTTCCATATAATAAAAATTTGTAAAATCAAATACTCTTTGAATGTATATCCAAACACATTTTTATTAGGGTGTCTTAGTGTCAACGTGAACTTCTGGTCTAACTAAGAATGACATCCCATGTAATGGCTAGCTGTTCACAGTAATTACTGGGGTATACTAAACTCAATTTCAAGCCCTTGATCTCTGTGTTCTCCCAATTTATGTGTCCCACAGAGTATTGGACAAAGGTTAATAGCAAGTCAGCTTCATGCTTGTATCTTCCAGAGTGTCTTAGTTCTCATTAAAGTTGTTACTTAGGATAGAATCCAAATTTGCAAACTGTGTTTCTGTAAAAGCAGATTTATTTCCAGCCTTAACTGTATGTCCAGTGACTTTTCTGCCAGTGTATCCAGAGTCCTCTAGCTACTGAATGCAGTCCAGGGGTTTAAGTCATCTTTATGTTCTGGTACTGACATTTATGCTTCTCTCATCTGCTTACAAATGAGATATAAAGAGCAGAATTTGATTAAATGTGGGTGTTTAAAATGTCCTAACAGCAAGGCTTCTGTTATTATCAGTGGAGTCCTGGACAAGAGATTCAGTGATGCCTAGTCATGTGTATCAGACTACAATCAAATAAACTGACTCCATACAGTTTCTGTTGGCTATCACACAAATTTAAATATCTAGATCAACTTAGACACTTGTTCCACAGGTGCTTAACATCAAGTGAAAGAATTCTGCCTAAGATACATCTGTAGTTTAGACCTTTCCAATGATTATATTAATGCCTTTTTTCTTCTCAAGCAAGGCAAGGACAGGAGTAAATTCAGGGAAAAGAGGACATTTCTTATAATCCTCGTAATTTTACCTATAAGGTTCATGGTATTTTCCTTTCCTCTGGCTTTTCTGAAAGAAATGAGGGCCAAGTACCTGAGCAGTGCCTACTCAATATCTGGTCTCCATTTCCTACCTGCACATTACAACACGGAGTTGTCATCACTGCTGCCATCACTGTAGTACGCAGAGCAGAATGCAACACGGCCAGCATAGCAAGGAGAAATCTGTCAGCATTTTCCAACAGTAATAACAGACATCCTCACATATTGGTAATGGCAGGAACATCACTGATTTGTTTCAACTCCCTGTAACATGTTGCCCCCAGATCCCAGAAGTGCAGAAGTTAAGTAGGCTTCTCGACTGCTTTCTGCCTCTGTAGGAGAGGCAGATGCAGGGAATCCCAGTGAAAAGGACGAGAACAGTGTGTAACAGCAGTACTGCTTAACCAGCTCTTCAAGAGAAACGTGCTGAAAATTGTACTGTCTCTGCAGCTGGTGCAAACCAATACTCTGCACTGGGTTTCTTTCGAGAGCGCCCCAGCTCACATTACTCTGGTGAGCAACAGCAACAGCTTTATGGGAATAATTGTAAGCATTTGAACAAGAATCCTTGCTAGAGAGCAAGAATAGTACTCACCAAAAAACACCCTAACAGTAACACTCTGTCTCCCTCCTTCCCACTTCTTTTCTTTTTTTACAAAACCTCTGCATCTGTGCAAAATGTGATGCAATAATGAATTTTAATTAGTGCTTAGTGTACCAGTAGAAATTTCTTCAAGAGTAAGGTGTGATATGTTCTTTTCTCTCTTATTTACTATCTCTATAATTAGGACTATGTGATTTTACTATCAATGCAGTGAAGCAAAAATAAAATCCACATCCAGTATGAATAATTTACCCAGTTTGCATGGAAATTACAGAATTTTCAAACAAAACTTAATTATATTTTTACGTTTCTCTTAATTATATTGTTGTAATTTGAGGGATGTGACTAAGGTATTAATGCACTATAATAAGCTGAAATCAATGCACAGTGAACCAAAGAACTTCTAAAAAACAGCACTTACTTCTCGAGTGTACAGGATGTGTTGACTTTGTTGAATTATTGTGGCAAACAGCACATGATTGATACAGTGGGGATGGGAATATAACTGCTGCTCTGTGCATTCAAAAATCGATTGCTAGGCTAAATTGTGTCCTACTAAAACAGTGTAATTGTTAATACTGGGAAGGCTTTTTGAATATGTAATATGAACTTCTGTATCAAGGCTAAACACTGTTAGGATTTGAGTTGCTTAAACTCCTAGAACTCACCAGGATGAGGAGAGCTCACCAAGAGAGGATCTCCATTTAAAGAATGGATATCTCTATGCACAGATTCTGCAACTTCTTTCAAAGCTTATAAGTTCATTAAAGCTCTCTGAAAGTTCATCATATGTGCAACAAGAAAATTCAGAGGGGACTTCTCAGTACTTCAAAACCAAAACAAACCATGGGGACCACTCCAAGATGTTACCTTCAAAAAGAATAATGCTACAGTTCATTGCATCTCTCTGTGTCTGATAAATCTTATAAGAACTAAAGGGGAAAACAGAATCAATTTTAATTGCAATTTAATTTTTTTAAGTGCCATGGACTTAACATATTAACCACCTAATGAATCCAGTCCATTAGCTTTAATTTGAAATAGAAGACAGATACCAAAAATGTATCCTACTATTGAGAATTGCTGAGAAGAAGGCAGTTCCTGATAAGAATGAATTTATTTATTTACAAGAAAAATCAATACATTTTTAGGTTTCTTTTAGAAAATGTTGGACATGTTCTCTAGATCTTGTTTCATTTTTACACTTTGTCATTCTGTTTACAAAACAACCTCACAAAAATCCTTCACCTGCGCACAAAACCCACCTCTAGCAGGAATTGTAAAACAATGAACAAACCCCAACCCTATCTATCTAATGAAATATATCATTTAACAACATTGAAGTATATTTCAAAATTATATTCAGCATGAAGAAAATCTGAATATTTAACTTACTTCTTTTCTTTGTACTTTATCAGCACTACAGAAAAATCTGTATTTATTCTTATTTACAAGGCTTTTTCAAAGATAATCTATCATTAATTGTGGATAACACCTTCCTAGATGATCGTATTCAGCAAAACAATTATACAAATTCTCAACATGAGACATTCTGTTCTGCTTTTTGTCTAGATATGATTAATATTTTCCTTGTGTAAATCTGTAATCCTAAATGTTCGTAGGGTTAATGACCCCATGCAGAGTAATAAACAGCAAGAATAATTTAAATAATCTATTTAAAGTTGTTCATGCCTCTATGAAATTCTGAATTGATTTTTTTCATGTGAGCAGGAGTAAATCAAAACAACTTGTTTCTTGCAATTCACAACCAATTAAAGGTTCTGGTTTTATAAAGATACAAGATTTAAAATTTATTTTAATTTAAAATCTATAAATATTGAAAGCTCTAATATTATATTAAACCCATACTTTGGAAAAAAATACCAGGCAATTCCAACATGCTTAACTGATTTCCTTCTAAGTATTGAGCACTGTACTAACTACATCTCAATTTTTGAAATAACACAGCACCCAATTTGTGTCATCATTAAAATGCCTTTCTTCAATGAGCATGTTAGTGCAAATATTCTCTTTCAGTGACTTTAATATACTATGTAACAATACAAGAAAAAAAAAATTTTATTACTTATTGACACCTTCTCTATATCCTTATCTTTTATAATTAATTTAACTTAGGACACCAAATACTAAAATTCTCATATAAGAGGAAAATGTAAAAGATTGCTATATTTGTATCAGTGTATGTTTTCAATTCTGCCACTTTATTTTGTTTCAATACATATTTGTTGCAATCAGTTACTCAATTTTTTTTTCAGTACTTGCTTCTGTATGAATTCTTTTCTTACAAAAGTCTTCATCATAATAAATTGCATGCTGCATTTTTTGACAATTTGCTTAAATACTATTTCTCTAATCTTCATATTACTGTGTAAATGAAGAAATAAAAAGTAGAGATAAGTAGTTTTAGGAATGAGATTAAAAAAACATTAATGATTGTCAACAGCAATTGATTTTAAAATATATTATCAGAGAGAACATCTCTTGATCTGCCTTTTAGATTTCATGTTATGGGAATTTATTGCCTATTTAAGCTAGTAACCTTTCTGTGGCTTGCATTACCTGCTACAGGGGAAGATGACTTTGAGATAATGTCGAGAAACATGCTGGAATATTCCATCTGGCTGAGTTACAAGATTTGCAAAATGCCTAAGGAATAATGCAGAAGCATTAGCTACATTTACCCTTCTCATCCATCCCTGGATGTCAGAAAAAAATTAAGTCCTAACAACAGGTAAATATAACCATATCCCTGAGAGTTTTACACTTCAATGACTGACCCAGAATCAGGAAGATTATTACAGCTAATGAGCTCAAGAAAGATGAAAGAACACTTAAAGATTTACACTGAGCTGTTACTGGGTTCACAAATTATGACATTCCTGGTCACTTTTCTCTTTAATTTTCTCTAACCTAATGTTGCTTGGGATTCTACATGGTAAAACATTTATATAAAAAGTTAAGGGAAAGAAGTTCATAGATCATTATCATTAATTAATGAGGATCAGACCTAATTGATAAGATAATTGATAATTGAAAGACATAGCAAGAACAAAAATGAACTAAGATAACCATTGACACCTTGCCTTAGGAACAAAAAAAAAAAAAGAAAAAAGGAAAGATACTACAGCTCTACACAATGATATCTATAAACTGCATGGCCCTTCAAACAGCTGTAAATAACTAAATTTTAAAAAATCAACAATATAAAGGAAAGGAAATTCCTACCTGCAAAATCACAAAGCACTTCCAAATGAAATGTGTTTTTCTTTTCTGCCACTAGTATTTTTTCTCCTTTATTGCAGTACAAAATTCATAATAAGATTTGTTTCATAATCAAAGCTAAAATATATTTAGAACAAGACAGCAGAACTGCATGTGTTGCAGTCATACACAGTCTGGATGTAGGGACTTGATTAATAAGTAGAACATATACGTTAGATTTGGAAGACCTCTGCTCAAAAAATGCTCACTGGATAACTTTCATGCCCTTCACTCCACTCTTCCACCTTCAGGAACAGAAAACAAAGAAGTGTCACAGAGGAGAAAGAGCAGATATTTCTTATCTGAATGCCTGAAGAGCTTGGGACAAAGTCCTTTACAAAACCCTAAAATACCATAAATTGACCAGCAAATCAGGGTGAAAAATAACACATTGATACAGATGGTAGGAAGAAGGTGGATAGAAATACATTTTTTATCATGTTTGTTATGGTGGCATCTAGAATCAGAGAATAATTTAGGTTGGAAAAGACCTGTAAGATCATTGAGTCCAACTGTTAAACCAACACTGCCAAGTCTACCACTAAATCATGTCTTTAAACACCAGATCTACTATCACATCTACACATCTTTTATATACCTCTCAGGATAATAACTTCACAAATTTTCTGGGCGTCCTCTTCCAATGCTTTTGGGGAACCATTTTGGGGAAGAAATTTTTCCTAATGCCCCACATAAACCTCCTCTGATACAACAGGAGGCTATTTTGTATTGTCCTATCAATTGTTACTTGGAAAAAGAGACTGACACCCATCTCACTACAACCTCCTTTCAGGGAGTTGTAGCGAGTGATAAGATCACCCCTGTGCCATCTTTTCTCCAGACTGAACACCCCAGCTCCTTCAGCAGCTCCTTGTAAGACTTGTACTCCAGACACTTCGCAAGCTCCGTTCCCCTTCTCTGGACATGTTCCAGCACCTCAATGTCCTTCTTGTAGTGAGGGGACCAAAACTGGACACAGGATTAGAGGTGCATCCTCACCAGTGCTGAGTACAGGGGCACCATCACTGCCTGAGTACCAATGGCCACATTATTGCTGACACAACCAGCCACCCTTGGTCTCCTTGGCCACCTGGGCACACACTGGTTCATGTTCAGCCCCAGGCCCTTTTATGCTGGGCAGCTTTCAAGATACACTGTCCCAAGCCTGCAGCGCTACATGGGGTTGTTGTGACGCAAGTATAGGATCTGGCACTTGGCCATGGTGAATGTGATACAATTGGCCTTGACCTTGATCCAACCTTCCTACCCTCCAGAAGATCAACACTCCCACCCAACTTGGTGTCATCTTCAAACTGACTGAAAGATCACTCTATCACCTGGACAAAATCATTGATAAAGATATTAAATAGAACTGGCCCCAATACTGAGCCTTCAGAACACCACTTATGACTGATCATCAACTGGATTTAACTCCATTCACCACCACCCTCTGGGCCCAGACACAGAGCCAGATATTTAGAGTGCACCCATTCAAGACACAAACAAACACTTACTCCAGGACAATGCTATGGGAAATGGTTGTTATATGCTGTACTAAAGTCCAGGTAGATAATATCCACAGCCTTTCCCTCATTCACTGAGCAGGTTATTCTGCCACAGAAGGAGATCAGGTTTGTCAAGGAGGACCTACCTTTCATAAACCCCTACTGACTGGGCCTCATCCCCTGACAAGCTGTGTCATGACACTGAAGATGATCTGCTCCAGGACCTTCCTTGTCACAGAGGTCAGGCTGACAGGTCTGTACTTCCCTGGATCCTCTTTTTGACCTTTCTTATAAATGGATGTCACATTTACTGTGGGGTAGTATATCACTGACCATTTCCTCTTGTATTAGCGGGGCTTCATTCTGTTCCCAATACCTGATTTCCAGCTCAAGGGTCTCAGTACTGGTCCTACTGTTAAAGCCTGAGGCAGAGAAGTCATTAAGTATCTCTGCCTTTTCCTTATCCATTGTTAGAAGGGTTCTCCCCACATCCTTCTTTTATTGCTAATGTGTTTTTAGAAACATTTTTATTGTCTTTTACAGCAGTAGCCAGGTTAAGTTTTAGTCAGGCTTTGGCCATTCTAATTTTCTCCCTGCATAAACTCACAGCATCCTTGTAGTCCTCCTGAGTTGTCTGCCCCTTCTTCCAAAGGTCATAAACTCTTCTTTGATTTCTGAGTTCCAAAGCTCTTTGTACAGCCAGAATGGTCTTCCCCCCCAGCTTGTCTTTCAGTACATGGGAATAACCTGCTCCTGCATCTTTAGGATTTCCATCTTGAAGAATGTCCAGTCTTCCTGGACTCCTCTGCCCTTCAGGACTACCTCCAAAGGGACTCTTCTCAACCAGTCTCCCAAATAGGCCAGAGTCTGCCCTTCTGAGGCCCAACGTGGCAGTTCTACCAGGCCCACGCCTTACATCTCTGAGAATAGAAAATTCTATAATTTCATGATTACTATGTCCAAGATGGTCTCCAACCATCACATCTCTCACAAAGTCTTCATTCTCAAACAGGTTCCTTCCCTAGCTGTGTCCCTCACCAGCTGTGTCAGGAAGTTATCTTCCACAGATACCAGGAGCCTCTTAGGCTGCTTCCTGTCTGCTGTATTTTATTTCCAGCAGACATCTGGCAAAGGAAAGACCCCCACAAGAATACTAATTGTGATACTTCCCCCAGCTGCTAAAAGAATATTTCATCCACCTCTTCATCCTTGTTGGGTGGTCTGTAACAGCCTCCCACCATGCTACCTGTTTTGTTGGCCTTCCCCCTGTTTCTTACCTAGAAGCACTCAAACCTATCATCATTAGCATTAAACTCTAGAAAACTGAAACACTTGTTAACATATAGGGCTACCTCACTGCCTCTCCTTCCTTACCTATCCCTTCTGAGGAGTTTATAGACATCTATGAAAAAAGCAAAAAATGAATTTCATTGTTCTAAATTTGTATGGATACAGAATACCTTCAAAAGTTTGTGTACAAACTACCTCCCTGTATTTTGTGTGGTTGTAGGTTGTGTGGAGTGTTGGGAGTGGGGAGAAAGAATGCTGTACTGTAGCTCTTTTTTCTTTAAATGGATACTGAGTTTTGTAAAGTGCAAAGGAAGAGGTATCAGAATTTTACAGAGATAAAATTATTTGAGAGATCTGAGGGTGGAAAAAATCAGGAGGATGTTTGTAAGAACCACAAAAAAGCATTTGAGAAAATGAGAGTGGGTGAAAAGGAACATAGCTTGATTTAACACATTTATGAAAGTAAATTAACTGGTTTAACTGGACATCATTTTGTGTATCTGAATAAAATTTTAATTATAGTGAAGCAATGATCTAAAATATCTTTTTTTTTAAATGAAAAATGTGGGTGATCACAAAAAATTCATGTAATGTTATTTTGAATCAATGCATCTGAAAATTCTTCCCCTGAAGTACTAAATCACACCCTCTTCTGATACATATTGGAATAAATCCAGAGAAGTTCAACAAGTTACAGTGATATAAGACAGCTGATAACTGTTCAACTACATTCATTTCTCTTTAAAAATAATACAGGAATGATGAGAAAAAAATGTGCAGAGACACTGTGAGAGTGACTGAAAGGAGGCAATTTAAAAGAGGTAAATAAGAATGGGGTATATAAAATGATGGAGTGACTAAATGATAGGTCAGGCAGTTCAGATAAGAGGCTCTGAAATTATTATTTTGCCTAATTCTTGAATATTAAAAGAAGATAATTATATATTGTAAAGTTCTGTTTAACCAGTGTTCTGTAAAGTTGTTCATGCAAGAAAGGACAGCACATGAATTTACTAAAAATGCAAGATAAGCTATCTCAATGGAAAGAAAATAGTTCCCACAATTACATTACATAGGCATACAAGCACTTATGGTCCAGATGCTAATACCTATCACTACATTACGTGATTACAAAATTACAGCCACTGAATTTTCTGGTATAATTTCTCTAGTTCTATAGTTTCTAAGATTAAAAAATATACTAAGGTCCTTTCTTCAGAAATATCTTCCTCTTCCTTTCTTAAATCTAGAGCATCTTACTAAAATCTTTTGGATGAACTGCTAACCAAAGTTGCAGTCAGACTGGCAGGTGTAACTCCATCACAAAGTGTTCTAGAGTAAACCTTTCTATTAATTATTCTTTCCTTTCCCAACTACACAATGATAATGAGTATGAAATTATATAGTCCAAATAACGAATGGGACACAACTACTGTGACTACATCAAAGTCTCTGAATCTCTTTATATTGTTAATCAATTTAGTCAAAGATAATGGCATAAAATACCAGCTTATATATGTTTATCCTATATTTCTTCTCTATATTAACGTGATACCACATCACTGTACCAGATTATAGACTCACTTTGCTGTCACTGTCATTTTAAGATATGCACACCTACTTCTTTCAGATTTAATTTTTTTCTTTGTAAATATTGTGTTGTATTTTTTGGGTTGTGATTCCCTTTTTGTTAACCAAATATATTTATCTACATGTTTTTAGATGACTTTCTTCTATGCACAAAGAGATGCCTTCGCTTTTCCTTACGATTGCATACAATGCCTCCCAGACAAAGAGTACAGGTTCTCACTGATGGCTTCTCAGAAGAAAGGAAACAAAGAACTGTGGGAAAAGCTTCTGGTATTGGCTGAAATAATAGGAAAACTTGTATCTCTGACTTAATCCATATTCTCATAAACATATGTAAAAAAATATAATGTTTTAACAACTTTATGCCTTTCTATAAAATCTTCAAGAGTTCTAATACACTTTTTTTTAAAAACACATATGTTGAAATCTGGATAAGATTTGACTTTTCAGTAGGAATAACTTTGAACTGGTTTGTGAACCTGCTGTCAGCATTATCTTTCTACAACTCCTTCTCTGGTTAGGAAGAGAGAGAAAAAACAATTGTATAGTAACTCCTTCAGAATAGGAACATTTGCTTTGGTTTTTCTCCAAGTAATGATTCCACCAATGAACCATGATCAAGACATCAACTCATATCTTCCTACACAAAAAACAATACACATCAACACTGTTATTCATCATATTTTTTCTTATGCTATTACTGTTTTGATTTATTTTTACTCAAGAGAAGATGCAGCATTTTGATTCAAAACTGATTGTGAAAATCTTTTCAGAGAGCTGAATGGTGTTGAGTTTGACATGTTAACATTGTTTTGTTATGACTTACTTTAAAAATATTTTTGAGATAAAACAGCTGAATTTTGGTTTTATGAATTAAGATTATGAACACAGGAGAACAGTAAGTTATAAAAAAATGTCAGTAGAAAATTATTTAGTAGAGAACGCAAAATATCTGACATGATAAAAATCATATTGCAAAAATATTTCTGCTCAGCCTTGCCTACAAGATTTATTCACAGAAGTATTCATCCAGATAAAATTAATCTTAGTCAGGTAAAGAAAATTATACATTTATTAACATAATTCTTTCCATCATGATAAAGTTTAAGAATAGAAGGGACCTTTGCCTTTGTAGACTGACTGCTGTAGAAAGATCTAGTTTTTATTTGTTTGGAAGGGGTTTGGTTTTTTGTGGGGTTGTTGTGGGTTTAATGCCATCAAGCATTTGCAGATTTTATGACAAGTCCATAAGTTTAAACAGGCCCAGAAGTTATAAACACAAAAAAGAAAAAAGAGAAAAAAAGGAAAAAAGGAAAAAAAAGTCTATGTTTCTAATTCTGAAGAACTTAAAGTTTCCTCCAAAATGAAATGAAACACCATTACAACAACAAAAAACCCCACACCCTTAAGATAATTTTTCAAGTTTACTTTCAATTTTAAAGTAGAAGTAGCCTTTGCACTTCTGAAGGATTTGCTTTCTCTACAATGCTTATAATTGATGTTTCTTCAAAAGAATTTAGACACATATTAAGATAGAGTAGCATCAGTACTTTATTTTTATATAAGTTTATTACCAACAAGTTAGAGATCCCAGTCAGCTCCTCTGCACAGAGATTGCCTTGCAGTGGGAAGGGTGGGTTACGGATGGCAAAGGATTGCTGGATCCTTGATGTCTGGGTTTCTAGACTATCTGCTGGAGTGATTATTTTGTGTACATGTTATTTTTTATATTTTATATGTAGAAATCATTTTAATGTAGAAATTATTTTTTTTAATTATAGGTAGGACCAGTAGAAGGATGAAGATTAAATTTTGCTCATCATACTCTTTTGCCCTAGTTCTATGTTAAAGATGAAGCCTATTTTAGTCTCTAGAAATTAAATAAATCATAATTTCTGCTGGATGACACATGGAAGATCTATCCTAAAACAATCAAGAGTACAAAAGGCTAAAAATAGAGCACATAGAATATGATTAAAACTGGGAAAAAACCGCCAAAACAAAACTAAAAATATAGTCCTTTCCAGAAAGAATGCAGTATAATTGAAAGACAGATTTTTGCAAGGGACTAGATTGTTTGCATCACATTTACATAAGGCGGCTTAAATGTTGTGGATGTTTAGAAAGTGTACTTGATACAGAGCTGCATTCACATTTAGTAATAATGTTATAGAAATAATATTTGGAAATGTAAGATGTTTTGCATCACGGTCGCTTCACGTCTGAATGCTTTTAAGCATTTGGTGCTTAAAAGGCGAAGTGTACTGCTGTGCTGGAGGGCCCGGTGCCAGCTGTGCGGATGGAATTGGGAAGAGCCGCATCCACCAGTAACTGACACGCTCCATCTGGTGGCTCTCGGATGCACGGCACAGATGCAGAGCCGCGCTGGCTCCCGTGAAGGCTGCTCACACGCTCCTCTCAAACATACACTGAGCAGTGCATCAGTAATGTTTTTCACAAGCACACTCTCTGAAATGAGATCTATAACTTCTACCATTCACAGAATTATATAATAGCCAAATAATCCGCATTTAGCCATTCATAATTGGCAAATCTCTACGTGTTCCAGAAGATAAAATATTGTGAGTTTCTTCGTTACAGAAATAGGGAAATACCACAAATCTGAATCAGTCATGTGGAAAAGTTAACAGGGTCTAAAATCCCAAAATTAATTTTAGTTCTCCTTCTGTCTGACTCCTATAACAATATCTTTCCTAATCAGGTTTTATAAATTGTTATGGTGTAAAATTGCAATAACCCCCTCTGTGTAATACAAATTTTTTGGGAACAGAAGTGTTTCTTGTAACCTTCTACCAGTAAGAGCCCTCATCTCATTCCTTCTTCGTTATATTTGCTAAAAAAAATGATGTTATTGAATGACCTCATACCCAGCTCTGGGAAAAAAGTAGTCTTGGTAACAATAAAGACATGCATTGGTCAGTCAAGCAAAAATCTGCATCATTACATGAAAGGTCAGACTATCTCCAGACAGAAGTTTCCATTTGTAGATTCTCCTTTTGAGTTCTAGGTAAGCACAGAGGGCAAACTTTCATGTCATGTAGCAAGGGACAAGAGGGAAAGAGCACTTCAGAGGTAGAAAAACTAAATACCAGAGAAGGATGCTGTTTCTGCACACTTGCAAGTGCCACTATCTATACTGGACTCTTACCTTAATTTTACAGAAAGATTCTGGGGATGATGCCTGTGCAATTTCAACTAGAATCCTATAATGAGTTTGAATTTTAGTAGTTCAGCAAACAAGTTAGTGGGTTTTTTCTCATTTTTCTTTGAAGACTGAGCACCATGAACTCAATTCAAATATTTATTGAAAAACTGTATATGAAAATTGTGTGCAGCTATCCTGTGCTACTTATTTTTTCTCTAGTATATTCTTAAAACTAAAAACCAAACTTTATCTGGAAATGCATATAAATGTTTATAAACTGCTCTGATACTATAGATTCTTTAACTTGCAAGCCTATATATGTTGAAATAATATAAACTAAGCTGTCATATTTATTTACTTATATACAGCAAACGCTAGAAAATAATAAACAAGGATTGTATGAAAAGGTGTTTCAGTATGGATCTCTAATTCTCCTCTTCATAATCATATTGAGTAGTTCCATTGAAATTATTGCAGGTTTGATTTTACATGGGCAGACTGCAAATACTTCAAGGTTTTTAAGAACAATTCTTATTTCTTAGATATATTTGAGAACTAAATTTAAGACAAAAAATCAAAAGGAAAAAAAAGCTGTATTTTACTTCTTCTTTGTACCTGAAATATTAATTATAGATGGTCCAAAAATGCTATATTGTTTTCACAATTATTCTAGTCATTAAATGCTAGGAAATGTGCGTAGTTAGTTTTACAATACATACTACTACATGCATAATTAACTACATGCCAAGTACATACTTATCTCTGTGTGAATGTGATTTTATAGAATTGTCAGCAATGGTAGAAGTGCACAGAAAGCATAAGTATGAAAATAAGTTAAGAAAGGTAAGAATAAGGTAAGTGCTATGAGTAGAAACAAAGATTAGAAAAGGAGAGCACAGAGTAAAGGAGAAAAGTTTTATGACTAAAAAAGCTTAGTTACAAGGAAATAACAGAGAATTCTTTAAGGTTTGCTCTCAGTGCTTATTCCATCACTTTTTATACTATGTTGTGACCTTAAATAAATTTTTGTGATTCAGCATCTCATTTACAGAAATAGATTATTAAAAATAAATCTTTCCCTTAGGCTTACATATTTAAAATATTAGTTCCACAAAGCACAAGCTAAATATTTTTTCATGTCTTTCCTTTCCTTCACTACTGTTTCAAAAAAAGGTGCTACTGCCAAATATCAAAGGTCACTGCTGCTAAATTATCTGATGCCAGGAAAGGTACTATTGGAAACTAAATTATCCAAGTCCATAAATATGTATATAACTTAATTTTTAAGGATAAATTTTTGTGAGCTCAACTTTCATATTAAAAAATCAAAAATATCTAAAACATTAAATATTAAGAAACCTTAACTTCTATTTATTGTGAACCAAGGTGTGAATTTATCACCAGATACATTTTTTTTTCTTTTCAGAAGAGATTCCTGTCATTAGACAGTAGTAAAACTAATATACAGCAGGCTGACTGGTGCAATCTATTGTCACATATGGGAAACTCTTAGTTATAGAACTGGGGTTTTTTTTTTTGTTTGTTTGGTTTTTTTGGGGGGGTTTTTTTAGTGATGTGGTAATACATATTGGCAACAATCAACAAAGCTCAACTGTTCAGCTTTACCAAACAATTTTATAATTAAAGTAGTATAGTTAGTGTTATATTCAATGACATAACTGAATATGAACTGCACTTTAAAATTTTTAAACATGTGAAATTATTTAGCAATGTTATTTTAGTTTATTCAATGAATTTTATGAAAATTACAGGTTCCAAATTTGTATTTCTTTCCAAAATGGAAGCAAGTTCTGAAATCACAATATTTACTTCAAAATCATTTGTGAATGACAATGCTAATGTATTTGGCAGAATGCCCTTCTCTTAATTAGCTTTTTATATATGCTATTTAATATAGTTCTTTAAAAATATATAACATCATTATGTGGGCAAGAATGTTGCTAATGTATTGCACTCCGTCTATTTAGAAGTTAATGTAATGCATCCTGGGCTTTGTTTATCTGTGTAAACATGCCTTGGAGTCTTTGCACCTTGGGGCACTTGTAGTACTTGGCACTCCTTTTGCTTTCAGGCATGGAAATTAATTTTCTTATCTTAGGATATGAGAACCCTAATTGTGTCTGTTCAGCAGCAGTTCAAAACCTGTCATTTTCAACCATGGAGATACCATTCCCAGTTGGGTCAGCCTTTGGTTCACAGGGATCATAACAAACCAGCCACTTCTTGGATTGTATGCCATTCTTCTTAAGCAAAGATCAGGCATAAACATCCAGAATTAGTACATTTTTTTTTATTCGGACAGTAAAACAATATGAGAAGATTAAGGAAAAAGTCTGCATGTGAAATGGAAGAGTTAATTCCACCATTGAAATACAGTGCCTGTGCCTGAGATAGAGCAACCCCTCTATAAGTATTCAGTTGCCAAAACTGTAAAGATGGCTTAATCAAAAAATATCCATGCTAGATTAGTTAATACAGTTTACAGGAGAGGAATTGAATCACATAGTTCTCAAATGCAAAAATCATTGCAAAGTTTGTATTTAGAGTAATCTCATTTTTCAGACTACTTAGCAGTACGTAACCTTTTACGAGTTCACACAAGTTCAAAAGAACATTACTGCAGGCCTGCACTGGAACTGTAAGTCTTAGTGCTCCCAAAAACAGCTTCTGGAATCTTGGATTGGTTACTGATAAACACAACTACTGACTACCTTAAAAGTTTGTTGTAAGTCATTTATCATTAAGGACTCTGGATCACAGGAAATGTATGGGGGTTTTAGGCACCTAAATCCAGACTTCTGATCCTGAAAATCCTCACTCAGCTTAACACAGGAGGTGTCTACATTTCATTGACAAATTAATTTACCACTTCAAGCTCTTTAGAGGCTTAAAAAGGCAATCTTATTCTATGATGATTTCCAATCTAAATAGTGTGCCAGTTTGTCCTAATTATTTCTCTGTGGAGCCATACTTGTTTTGTGTTTATATCTGGGAGTAATTTGTCACAAAGCTTTGTTGCTTAGTGTTGTTAAGGGGCTTTATAATCTTCTAAAGGAACAGTTATAGATGTGTGAAATGTTATGGGGATTCACAGGTTTTCTTTGTAAAGGAATGAAAATAAGTTGTAAAGTCCCACTTCTACTTTGTAAAGTATGAAAATCCTGAAACTAAAATATTAGAAATGTTAACAATTTTAAGTGCTGCCCACTTAGTGACCAGTGTTATCTGTCCCAACCACAACCATTTAATTGTCACCTTTAACTGTCAATCCTTCTTTCCAACCCTTTTGTCATTCTATGTGTATCATGCACCTCTTACTGCTCTCCCTACACAACAAATGATCCACAGATGCAGAAAAATACAATTAGTGTTTTTCTATAGTTGACAAAAACTAATTGCAGCACCATGTTGCCAATGGACAGTAGAGTATGCTATTTTCCTTTCATATTTTTCCCCCATATGTAGCTTTATTCTCTGAAAGTACAAGGAAGAATAAAAAGCTTTTTAATAAAAGTTGTATTCAGATTCCTGTTTAACTCTTCTTGCCTCAGTGGAACCTAAAAAGCTATGTATGCTTACCCTGTACTGTTTAAAAAGAGTTCTTTCTTTTAAACACAAAAGGTTAAAGAGTCTAAAAGATCTGGAGTTGCAGTCCCTGAAATACTTCCTCTGCTGTCCTGGGAGCCCGACATCAGAGATGAGCTGCTTCTCGCATCCGTTGCTATGCAACCTCAGAGGCATCCCACGAGCTCAAATGTCTCTGTCCTGTGCTTCATGCACAAAATGGGGAGAAGAGCTATCAGCTTTGGGGGTTCTAACAGTATTTTCAGCTTATTATTCAGTCAAAAGAATTTGTCTAGAAAGACTCAGCAAAACTGAAAATAAAGACCGAAAGTTTAACAATGGGCAATATGGTCTTAAAAACAACCTCTGTCAATCATTTATATGAATAGCCAAATAGCACCTTGTTCAGAGTACTCCTGAATCCTTACTGGGTTTTTTAATCACTTATAACAAGAACTGGACAGGGATATTTTTTCTGAACATCCTGTAAAATCTACACTTCCAACATTATTCCCATTCGGAGGAAAAGAGCTGAGCTGAAAAAAGGAACATAAGAGTAAGAATAAGATAGGAAAACAAGGAAAAGGAAAATAGGATCCTTTATTTGTTTCTCCTGCACCCCGATCTCCATTTCATTGGCTGTTACATTTCTAATTAAAATAGAAATTAAACATACTTTTTCTATTCAAAAAAAAGTGCTGAATTATGAACTGAAAACTTTTTTTTTTCTATTTTGCCTGAGGTAGTCTACTTGCAGGGCTAACCCTTTATTCCTGCTTCTTTTGGTGTTTTTACAGACAATTTTACAAGTAGTTTAACTTTACAGTAATGTATGCAGTTTCTAAGCTACTTCAGTTCACCTGCATTCATAATGATAATATAACCTACTTGGCAACAAAATATTTTATAGGAAATTATATGATACTGTCTAATTTTATCAAGAACTGGCATGAAAGTTAGTAACTCCGTGTATATTTAAACCTGACTGCTTTATGGCAATATAACCCAAATTATAGTGGAAAAATCTAGCTTTATTATGTCTATATTATGCATAAAATGTAAAAAAAATTCCAAAATTAACTTCAGATGCATAACATTGGCTTCCAAGGAAAAAAAACTATTTAACTTTGTGTTACCCTACTTATGAGAGCATAGTAGATTAAACCTCAAACCTAGCAGTCTGTATAATCACGAATTGTGTGATATCTGCCAAAACACTTTGCTTTAGTTTTCTCCTCCATTAAAAAAGCTTTCATACTGAAATGTGCCACTGAAAGACTATGCACTGAGTGAGGCCAGTTAGAAGCAGGTTTGGTTCATAAAAGTTTATAAGGTTCTTAAAACAAGGGCTGCATTAACAACAGCTGTACTGATAGAGGAGTAAAACTCGGACATGGACTTCACATGGTAAATACCAAAGGGAATTTTTTTTTAAGTAGAGAAAAATGAGCCTTTTTCAGAAGTTTATCTGCAAATTCAGTGTGAAATTCTGAGTGTTCCCAAATTGGAAAGTTAAGTCATATATTCAGATCATTACCTACATATTTGGAACAGTTTTATTTAGGTCTTATTTTTCCAGAACTTATCATTTGAAATTGAGTTCTAGAAAGATACTTCTCCTATATTCTTATTAAATTAAATAAAACAGAGAATGGCTCCAGTTGTACATGTCCTGTGCTGTAATGTTTTCATAGATTCTGTATCTTTCTGAATACTCATTTTGCTGTATTTTATAAGAGATTAATGAAGTAACCTGACATCCAGGTTAATTCACTGTATTCTTTCCGATATATCCTTTCTAAGTCATTTAGGTTTTGTGGTGAATTACAGCATTTTAAAAGACATTTTACTAAGTGTTGATTTTCACATTTATTTTCCTCCCACTTTGGTGTCACCTAGAAACTTGATGGGAGTGCACTCCACAGCCTTCTTCCAGTCATAGATAAAGGTGTCCAGTTAGGCAGGCCTAAGACCCTCCACTCGTTACCAGCCTCTACGCAGTCTCCAACCCATTAACCCCTGTTCTTTGAGTCCAATCATTCAAACAGTTTTTACCCATCTGATTTTCCACCCATCCAGATAATAATGTTTAATGTGGGTGAGAGTATCACAGGTTTTGCAAAAGTCAGTGTAAATGACATCCACTGCTGCCTCCCCATCTGCACAACCAGTCATTTTATCATATAAGAAAATCAGAGCAGTCAGGTGTGATTTACCCCTGGTAATTATGGCCCAGATTCTCTGCTGAGCTGCACATCATGTTTTGCCTCTTTGAAATTACCTTGGACTGACTCTAGCAATCCTGACCACCTCCTTTTTCATCTTCCCCTCAAAAGTCTCCCAGATAGTTTAAATCCAGAATTTGTTATACAGTTGCTGAATTTACATTAATCTCACAGAAAATAATTTTTATTTGATGTTGCATCCCTTGCTGTCCAAACTACATGTACACTGAAGGCTATATACTCACATAAACATAAACATATGTTTATATAGAGGGAATTTATCATAGCAAGAAAAGACTCTTTTTTGCAGACTTTGATAAAATCATAATTTAAAAAATAAATTAGGAACCAACAAATTGTAAATTCCTCTAATATAGTGTAAATACTGTATAACAATGTGAAACGCACTTAATTACAAGGTAGATTTGCAATGAGCTTTTTTTCCTACAACCTTCAAAGAAAAAAAAGGAACACATTTAATTAGCATCATTATTTAGGAACTGATATGAAAACAAGTATAGAAATAGAGTTTTAAAGATAAAGTCATCATTTGAGAGAAACTTTGTTTTATATAGATGAGATTTAGAATATCTGCTGTCTTGATTTTGAGGTTTACAAGTGTACAAGTTTAAATCTTTGTGCACACATATATTTAGATTCGCAACAGAGTTGAGTTCTGTTTTTCTATGAGTGCTTTGAAATTATGTCTCATTTTGACAGTGCTTCTTTTCATGGGAAAATCAGAAAATTTTAATGTGGAATTTTGTTATGTGTCAGATGATCAGATTGAAGGGGTTGCTTCCTTCCTTTCCCCCTACTTGACTACTTTAAGGCATCAGGTACTTTCAAGGAAGGTAAGTTGCTGACTGGAACCATTTTCTTGTCTTGTTGGAGACTTGTGCATTAAGGTACAAGGTTAAAGAACAAAAAATAAACCAAAACAAAATAAAACAAAAAACCACAAAGAAACCCCAAAAAACCAACCAAACAAAAACTTTAGAAAATGTATTCTTATAGTTATTGCAACTTCAGCTCCTATACTCTCAGGACCAGAAAGACATATGTGCATAAAATGTGCATAAAATAGAGGATTTAGATTTACAAACTGATGTATTCAAAAGCAAATAAGAGAACCCATAACTTATCTGACTGTACAGGTAAACTGTTAATAAAGAAAATTATTATAATTTTAATTTATTTGAAAGGAATTCCAGCAGTTCTGGTCAAAACCCTTGTGCAAGATATAGACAAACCAGAGACAAGGCATTAAATGCCTCTGACCAGCTTACTTTCCCACTTTGATTATACTAAAACAAAGCCTTACTATGAAGTGATTAATAAACACAGGTAAGTGTTTTGATTCCTCCAGAAAGACTAAGATACAGGTTGCTAATCAAACATTTCCACATTCTATAATCCCCAAGTGAGTGATACCTGCCAGACTCTAAAGTATTTGTTTACCTTTTTTTCTTAAGGTCAGTAAGGCCTTAATGGAAAAAGGTGTGAGTCTCTTATTAATTCACTGGATGAAATGGAGGAAGAGACTATGAGGATTTAGGTTTCAGATGTCTTTGTTACAAGTAGATTCAGCTGAAAACATACTTCTCATAAGCACAATTCTCATATCCCTACCTTTATTTTTAGTCAAGTTCTTGACATTTAGATACAAACATTTTTGAGAATCAAAACTGGAGTTCTGGAACAGTTAATTGAAAAAATATTTAATTGTGTGTGCAGTTCAAATGCTTATAATTAGCAATCACAAAAGAATAGTACAAGTGCTTAATGCAAATGAAAGATGTGAATTCTCATCCTTCTTATGCTTAATGGAACATTCAAGAGGACAACTAACACCACACTCCCAATCAGATTTTTCAAGAAAACCGTTTTCAAATTTCCTTTTAAATATATATTCTTCACACCTCCCTTTCTCCAAAACCATTATTTAGAAACTTTCACAGAGCAGAATTCATGTTTCACAAGCTTAGAATGTCAGTGTTTGAGAGGTCATTGTTCAAAGGAATAAATTAAATTACACATGTCAAGAATGTCAAATATTATTTATAACCCTATGTTTATACATATCTGATGTTACTCTAGGCAGTTAGAAGGTCAGAAAACTTTCTAAAGAACCAATATAATGATTAATAAATAAAATAAATTATTATAAAAATTGTGGAATCAAAGCAATGCAAATTTTAGGGAAGTATGAGGAAAAAAATGAAGCCTTTAAAGAGATCACAATAACATATATATTGAAATATATGAGTCTCCATCCTAAAAGTGAATATTTCCACTTCTGCATATTATTGTAACCTGATTCCCCAAACCACACAGTTTTCTTCTCTGCTGTCAAATTCGGTTGTCCAGTGTTACATATTTAAGCATACTCTTCATTTTTATTAGGATTATACTTGCTGAATGGAAAAGCTGCAGATTGAGGCAGATCAAATTCAACTTTCACACAGTTCCCCACATTTTTCAATATGTAAAATGGGATATGTACACATACACATGCACATACACACACATTCCTTACTCAAACTTTGGGGCTTAGTCATCCCTGAATTGCTACTATAGATCTCATTCAGAACACTCAGAATACAGAGTTTCTTCCATGAGAATACTTTCTCATGTTGTTGATTCTCAGGGTACTATCTTCAGAAATGGAAGAAAAAATCTAAATTCAGTAATACCTGCAAGATCTTTGAAACATGAGCCATAAAGGACAGGAGTTTCACTTTGAGTCTTGGAAACATAAGTAATGGCAGCAGTACTCTGCTTCTGTTTCATGTGTAGGCTGCCTGTTTTTTCAAAATCCATCAAAAATTCCATTAAAATGTAGTGTCCAAAAATCCAGTTTCCCTCTTTCATTTGGAAACTGAGCTTCAGGAATTTATTCAGAGAAATAATCCTGAAGAATGGTCACCCGAGAAACTGCCTGCTATTCCCGTCCTGCACGTTGCCCAGCCACAGCATGATCTCTCCTGTTCTGGTTTAGATAGGCTTCTAAGGAAACTCTCACAGTCATGCACTTTTGTGAAGAAGCATTCAGACTCTAATTTGGTATTTTCAAATAGATTCACACAGGTTGTATACACAGCCTTTAACACATTGCATCTGATCACTTTGCAAAAACCAACAACCTCATGTGAAAGTCCAACAGTGCATTCTCCATTACCTTGAAGATTGCGGGAATAAAAAAAATTTGAATAATTTGGAACTTCTGAATGTCAAATAAGTTCTCAGAATAATTCAAAATAAGTGCGTGACTACCTGGGAGGGCACAAAAGCACAACATATTTATTAATAGTTATCTAGGTATGTAGAACACTACTATTGTATAGTCCTCAGACAGCAGTATTATCAAGCATATTACTAAAATAACAACCTGAACATGGAGCCACATGTAGGTACAACAGACATCTGATATGTGGCATCTGATATCACTTACTGATAATGTGGTAACAATAGTTCTGATTCTCCCCTACTACTCTTCCTTTACTCACTTACATTATGTTTTTCAATTTCTGAAACTGAATTATGAACAAGAATCTACACAAGAAAAGAAATAATAACAATTAAAATGAAGAAAAAGTAAACCATCCTGAGTGAAGTGAAGGATATACAAAGAAAAGAAAGTTCTAAAATGACCCTCAGTAAGTGACAGAAACAAACCATCAGTGACTGCAGGACTCCAATCTTTTATTGTCTCAAAGAAGGAATGAAAATCTATCTGGGAGATATTGCCTTTATGTGCAAAAATGATGAAATCATCTTATTCTAATCCTGTTATGCAAAAATAAAAACTATACAATTTAATTGTAACTTTGGTTTTTAAAGCAGACTAATTCTGACAGTGCTAAATTATAATTCCTAAATCAAATTGTACTACAGACACTGAATGTAGCAAGACATTTTTTTTTCATATCATTTTAAAAAATAAATTTTCCACATAGAGACCTCAAATAAATAATTTGAGTCAGATTTGTAACTATCAAAAATCTTAACAGTGTCCCAAATTTAAGAACATCTTATTAGGACTTAAAAAAAAAAGAACTCCAAAAAAATCCAGAGAAAACTCACGTCCTCACTGCCAAATTCTGAAACATGCTGTGATATTTAAAGCTTCTGGTTCTTTAGAGAAAAAGAGACAAGAGTTCAGTAAACATATTTTACCATCTGCTTGGGATTCCATAAATTAAAGATGTCTGGGTATTTTTATCTGCATTCATACAGACTTGGGTATCTTTTCTCTGTTTTGCATCTGTCGTGTTTAGCTTCTTGATATAAAACTAGCAGAGAGAGTCCAAAAGATACAGAACATGCTATTGCTTCTGGATTGTGACAGAGTGCAAAAGATACTCACCCACAACTTGATTGAAGATGTTAATATTTACTACAAGGTGTTTACTATCTTTTTATTAAACCTTAGCATTCTTTTATTATCTGTTATCTACTTGTTGACAAATTCCAGAAACATTGACAGGAAATATAAATGTACAAAGAACAAACAACCTTAAAAGCATTTCTCTCAAAAAACAAGGTGCCGTTCACTATCTAGGTTACTGGTTTTAGACAAATACATTATTTAGGTAATAGATTTAGATTTAAATTTTAGTTTAGCAAATTAGAAATTTAAATTCTAAAAATTTCAATTTAATTTAGAGTTTTTAGGTGATTTTGCTACATTAAATAGTAATTTTTTTTTCTTAATGCTTTCCTGAAAGACTATAGAAGCTGAGTAATTTTGACTACAGTTAGCAACAATTTTCAAAAAGAAACTAGTAAAAAAACCTATGCATCCTGAAATTACTGGAATGTGGCAATATCCCATTATAGTTCTTAAAAAGACCTCCAATCAAGATAATGGAAGGTTTCTATTTTTTTCTATTTTATAGTTGATGGGTGATAGCAGCCATTACTCTTTATTTTCAACTTTATGCAATACGGAAAGAATTACAATACAATGACTGCATTTTCTGCAGTACAGTCTTCCCATGGTAAGGTAATCCTGAAATGCTTCTCTTTCCCATAGTGAATGATCTCTCCCAGTCCTCACAGAGAGGTTGATGAAGTATGGGCAAGACGAGCAGCCAGTGAGATGAACTGAATGGCTGGATCCAGGGGATGGTGATCAGTGGCATGAACTCCACTTGGAGTACAGTAACTAGTGATGCACTCCAGGGGTCAGTTCTGAGTCCAATTCTCTTTAACATCTTCATTAATGATCTGGATGATGGCGTACAGCATACCCTCAGCATATTTGCAGATGTAATGCTAGAAGCAATGGTACTTATCTTTCTTCCTATAACACACCAAAATTGTGAAAAGGAAAGCGTAAGAAATTGGAACATTGTGAATAGAATAAAGAACATGAAGGAAGTAACACTATGCATATAGTATTTCCACAGGTATCATAATGCAAAACAAGACCAGGAAAAGGGAGAAAAGTTCCAACACAAGCAGAGCTGTTGAATGATACCATTTCTTCATTAGCTCTGGCAAGTTATAGTAGCAAAGAACACAAATAAAGAATCTGCACATCAGTTCATATACATTCATCTCTTCTCACAAAGAAACATAAGAAAACAGAGTTTAATCTTATGAAGGTGCTTGTAAATCACAATATTTCCTGAAGAACTGAAGGAAATAACCTAAGGACTAAAAGTAGTAATATTAGACTTTCATCATTTTCAGCACAGAAGACAAAATGGCTACCAATGACCCTTCCTAGATTTATGCATCCTCTGTTACTAGTGATTTAAAAACAACACATGCTTCAAAAGCAAACATTTTTCATAACAAGTTCACATAAATGTGTCCATCCTGTCAGGTGTACATTGAAAAAAAGTCAATTCCTTGAATAGGCCTTGCATGGATTCCTTTACAACAATTTATGTTTTTACAGTAATTTTTTTCTTAGGAAGTGGCAATTTACATTCTTATCTCAATTTTTTTTAATCATGGGAAAATAACGCGAGTTTTCTTACCCCTATGAATAGCCTGAGGCATGAGTCACATTACACCTATATTTTTTGCATTTGGAAATCATACATATGTTAAAAATTGTAATTTTCCTCACACTGCTACTACTAAAAATGTATTTTTATTGCTAAAAATGAAGCACAGTAAAACTTAGACTGGCCTCTGTGCAAGCTACATTAGTCAGTAAATTAAATTATTGGAGAAGAATATGAAACAAGGTAGAATGCAGTAAAACTTCCTTTGCATATTCTGCAGTCAAATTTCTCGGAAATTTATGAATTTAAGGCATGTTTCTTTGTGTTTAATAGTTCTCAAGGATTTTATTTCCCATTATTTTCTAGAGAGGGGAAGAGGAATCTCAATTTAAACATAAGACAGCATTCAGTAAAGA
This sequence comes from Atrichornis clamosus, assembly GCA_013400975.1. Classification (NCBI taxonomy): domain Eukaryota; kingdom Metazoa; phylum Chordata; class Aves; order Passeriformes; family Menuridae; genus Atrichornis; species Atrichornis clamosus. The sequence continues at coordinate 28,600 of WBMZ01005125.1, forward strand.
TGTGATATATATGAATTTGCTGCTTATAATATTATGAAAAGCTAGTTTTAATAGCTCCTCAACAGAAAGAATATCTGCTGGTTGGGAAAATAAAACCAAACCAAAACACAATTCATAAAGTACAGGCACAAAATACATTATGTATTATAGTAATAACTTACTGTTACGTGTTAACCAATGGTTTCAGTTCTTTTCATGGAACACCATTATCACTTTCCCTAGTAAGTGTATTAGGTTTGCATGCCAAGGTTTTGGTGGAGAGGGGGGCGGGGCTAGAGGGCTGACTCTGTGGGAAGCTGCTGGAAGCTGCCCCCATGTCCGGCAAAGCCAACGCCAGCTGGCTCCAAGAACAACCCGTCGCTGGCCGAGGCTGAGCCTATAACAGATGGTAGGAATGTCTCTGTGGTAGCATATTTAAGAAGAAAAAAAAAAGATAGTTATTGCACAGAAGTAATTGCAGCTAAAGACTGAGAATATGTGAGAGAAACAGGGTCAGCGAGCAAGGAGGGGGAGGAGGTGCTTCAGGTGCCAGAGTCGAGATTCCCCTGCGGCCGGTGGTGAGTTAGCTGTGCCCCTGCAGCCCTTGGGGCACACGGGGCAGCAGAGATCCACCTGCAGCCCCTGGAGGATCCCACCCTGGAGCAGGTGGATGCACCCAAAGAAGGCTGTGACCCGTGGGAAGCCCATGCTGGGGAAGGCTAATGGCAGGGATCTGCAGAATCGTGGAGAAAGGAGCCCACACTGGAGCAGGTTTGCTGGCAGGACTTGTGACCCTGTGGAGGACCCACGCTGGAGCAGCCTGTTCGTGAGGTACTGCACCCCGCGATGGAGAAGCTCATGAAGAACTGTGGCCTGTGGGAAGGACTCATGTTGGAGAAGTTCATGGACTGTCTCCCATGGGAGGGAGTGCACGTGGGAGTGGGGGAAGGACTCGTCTCCCTGAGGAGGAAGTAAGGGAGAAACAACCCGTAATGAACTGACTGTAAGCCCCATTCCCTGCCTGTCTGTGCCACTGAGGGGGGAGGCGATAGAGCTGGAAAGGAGGGAGGGTTGGAGGTAAGATGTTTTTGAGATTTGCTTTACGTCTCATTATCCTGCTCTGATTTTGATTGGTAAAAAATTCAGCTAACTTCCCTGTATCAAGTCTGTTTTGCCTGTGATAGTGATCAGTGAGCGACCTCTCCTGTCCTTATCTCAACCCACCAGCCCTTTGTTATATTTTCTCGCCCCTGTCCAATTGCAGGGAAGAGTCGTAGAGTAGTTTTGGTGGGCATCTGGCATCCAGTGAGATTCAAACCACCACAATAAACAATTCTGTTGCTTGCTACTGCTAAAATGATAAGATTTCTTTTAATTATACCCATGACAAATTGAAACTATTTAAAAGTGCAAATTTGCTCCTATTTTGCCATCTTTGTCCTGGTTTATTTTCTTTAATAGTCCAAATTATTTTGAATGAGAGCATTGTTTTGCATTGAAAACACCTGTTTCATTGAAATCAATCAAGAAGAAATTTTAAAAAAAAATGTAATGGAGTCCCCGTCAAAGGAGAAATGATAACCAAGAGGGCTTATGGATACTTTAACTACATAGATACTTTCCCCTTCACTTCCTTAATAAATAATAGCATAGTATTGTATTTTCTTTCCTAATTTTGCTTTAAAAATACCTATATGATTTCCAATCAAAGCTGGTGGCAGTAAGTAAATAGCAATTTTTTAAATTCTTTGTCTAATTAAGATTAATTTTCCTTGCCTATATCCAACATATGCTCTTAGGACACTGTAGTATAAGCAGCGGAACATCTGTATCCCACAGGCCCTGACTACATACATCAGAGACACAGTATTTTCCATAGTTTATAAAGCAATTCATCCTGCCATGGGATGACAGTAAGTGTTTGATGAGGGTGGGCATTAAAATCAGTGAGGGAAATATCTCAGCAGTGGAGTGTTGTTCTGAGTGGTTGTCAAACTGAGCCAATAAATTGCCATAGCTGATGAAAAACCAATTCTGTGGTTATGAAAGAGAAGTAAAAGTATCTTGCAGTGAAGCTTTTTTGAACTATGTATTCCTTCTCCATTCACATCCATCTATTTTAATTCTCCAGTAATTAAATGCCTAAGTTGTAGATTGCTTCAAGACTTTGTGTGCAATAGATCTATCTCTCACATATGCATAGATACTCATGGGAATATTCATTATAATGTTATCTGCAGTTTGAGCGGTAGTGTGAAGGCTACTTATCCATAATAATTTGCCTTATGGATGAATAATGAAAATTTTGTTTAGGTTATAACCTTGCTGTGCAACTCCGAAAACTTTTCCACCATATCCATACATGCCCCCAGTATTGTTTCTCAATTTTCCTTTCAGGACTTTGTTACTTTCTGAGTTCAATGGTGGGTCAAAAATCTACTCTGTTCTGATATATTCGTTTTCATGTCCCATCAAAATTCATTTAGTTTTGAGGAGTGAGCACATCCAGAATTCATTTACTTGGTAATTTGCATTGGGAGGTATTGCTGACATTAGACTTTTGTTATTGCATTACTTCACAGAGAATGAAATCAATACACTATAAGACATTGCCATATTTCAGCCTCAATTTTAGCTCATAAAATTTACAAAGTAAATTATGATGAAGTTAGTACATATATGTATATGGTACAGGCCAGCTGTTTTCTACATATCACCTATAAACTAGAAGGGTAATAAAGTATTTCTGTTATCTTCATTCAGCCCGGTAAGTATTTCTGCCAGCTTCATTCAGCATTCTACTGGTAGGATTATCCATATGAGAAAGCAATCCAGCATCCTCTGAAGTCCTGTATCAATTTTTTGTTCTGAGTTTTCAGACCCTCCTTATTCAAGAAGCCTTGCAAAATGTTAGGAATTTTGTTCAACTTGCTCACCACAGGCAGAGATGGTAAAATCTGATGTAGGCAGAAGGGATTATCTGAAACTTCTAAGGGACTGAGTAAATATGAAAGTACAAATTTAATTAATCTTAATTTGACATAGTTGTATAAGGTCAAATTCACAACATCGGGATATACACAATGTATTCCTTCAAGACTAAATACCTGGCTCTGAAAGTGAAAGCACATCTGTCGCCATATAACAGGGACTGCTATGTTAATACCAGTGAAAATGCTTATCAGTACCACATAAAAATCAGAGAAAGAGCTCAGTGATTTTGATATCATGATACCTGAACAAAAAAACCAGGTCATTCAGCCTTAAACTAAGAATTAAATGTGAGTTTTCTATCACTTGGTTCTTACATCTACATAAGATCTAATGACCTTTGAATTGAGGGTTAGACATCTGCTGATGCAGATAGAGCTATAAATTAATTATTTATGCACCATTGATAATCTAATAATCTAATAATTGATATTATTAGATGCACATCTGTATTTTCTGACACCTTTCTATCTTTAAAAACTTACAGTTTTTACTTTAAAGAGAATTATTGCAGAACAAAATATGTAAGTTGTTACAAAAGAATAAGTTAGTGAAGAGATGATTCCTATGTGCAGGAGAGAGAAGCAAAAAAAACCCCAAAGCACAACCCAGCTTGAAGACCACAAGTTTGTATCTCCCAATCAGAAGGATATGTATGAATGTAAGTGTATTCTAAAAGAGAAATAAATAGCTTTCTATGCTGAGGTTTTCATGATGAATATGACATCTACAATACTCGGTTTTGCAAAATGTATTTACTGTACAAAAATATTTTTATTCTGGAACACAGTGTCAGCACAGTGTCTGGTTTTAAAGATTAAAGATGCCCATCCTTAGGAAACCCTGGAGGAACAAGTCTCTGCAGAGGAAAGGAACCAATTTTCTTTAAAGTTTTCTTTTATCTATTTCTATACAATTTAATTGTGATGACCCAGATAGGTACTTCATGCTATCATCTTTTGTTATTTTCTGGACAGGGAATACAGTTGTAATGACAGCTACAGAAAATGGGAAAATATTAACCACATATAGGCAACTTTAGCAAATATCATTATACCCATATCGCGAGGAATTGCTATTTATGGAACGGAGAATAAAACACAATTTGAAAGCAAGAGATATAGAAATAATTTCTATGGAGAATACCATAGACTTTAAAAGAAACTTTCAGCTTTAGTCAGCTGAAACAGTCAAAGTTGAGGCATAAGAAACATGCAATATCATAATTTATAGAGCACTGTGAACTACATGGTTCTTTGCAGGCATAAGCAAGGATGTAGATTCTTTTCTTGGAAAAAGCTAAATATTTTATAGGACTAGTTATTATAGCCTCATTAAGTATAAAAATCTGATAAAGATTTATTTTCAGTCCACATAACTGAAAGACTGCATCAGTCGTGTTTCCCACTCTATACATCATGTATAAACCTGAAACTGCATTTTAATCATATCTATCTGCCTAATTGCAATTTTTCTATGTATTATTTAAGTATTAGATTAACCACTGCTCACTATAAATACCGAACCTCTATGTTAAGAATAGCTGCTTTCTTAGATAAACTTTCAATCTCTCCTAAGAGACTGAAGGGTTAACTGTTCTGTTTTCATGGACTTAAGTAGCAAAAACTGGACACAAAAGTACATAATTTAGAATAGTTCTTCATGAAGACAAAATTAAGAGTAATCTATCCTGTACCACAGCCACACAAAAGGGTGACTATATACAACTACATCTGGTAAGAGATTATGGAAATTAAAAGCAGGTGATTTTTTTGTGGGCATAAGGGAAGAGGAAATTGTGATTTCTCTAATGTGTGTTCAGCTACTTTTTCTAACTTTTACCCATTCAGGGTATCATTGTTTTCCATTTACCAATATGGTGTTTGAATTCTCTAACTGCTTCATTAGAGTAGGCACTGTGCATGTTTGTGTCAAGGTTAAATTTAGATGTATAGGGCAAATTACGTTCTCAGTTCCATTTCACTGTAAATACTGAGTAATTGAAATCAATGGACCTACTCCTGATTTATATGAGTGTTCTTAAAGGCAGAATTTGATGTCTCTGAGGTCAATACCAAAGGTCTTGCACACAAACAAATACATTAACCTATATCAGCTCTGCAGCTATGTCAAGGATACCGCTATGTCTAAAGTTGTAGCATTTTATCCAGGCTGAAGATTAAGTGTATCCAGAACAAAGTCCTCTTAATGGCATTAATAAATTTCCATAATGGAAGTGAAATAAGTTGCAGCAACAGTAAAAACCTTCCAAAATATATAGCATGGTCGCTTTAATGCTGATACAGTATACACTGGCAATCAGAAACATAAACACCACCTGCATGAATATGAAGTCTTTCCAACACTGAAAGGATCCTTTGTTTCCTTTTATGACTTTAAAATACTAGAAAGTCTCACGGAAACAAATCATAGTGAGTAGGTAACAAAAAAGACTGCAAATATTATACACAAGTGCATATTTTTAGCTTATATTTAAAACTTTATTTTCAAGTAAACATCACTGAGGATTATTGTAAATCCAAGTAAATTTTGTAGATGTAATGATTTGCCATCTATTTTAAAAATTTAATTTTAGTGCTTTAATATGTTACTCAGTTAAACCATTGAAAATTTTAAAATTCAAATTAGACATAGGCAATATTTTCAAATGGGACAGCTAAAATAAAGTGTTTAAATCAATGCCTGTTTCAGAAATTCTTAGACTGTAACTGATTTTTAATTGTAAATTAGATGGGTGCTGGAAACAATGCTACAATTCTATAGCACAAATTAGAATATTTCAGTAATAGAAACCAATCTGCACTAAATTAAGGGGGTCACTGATGGATTCCCAAAGTAAGAATACATTAGCAGTGTCATTGACCTTAGCATGTGTACTGTTTGCAGCACCATTACATATATGACAAACTAATAGGACAAATATCTGGGTCATAAAGCAGAGCTGGTGGATTGGTGAAATGTGAAGAACATTTTTGATTCCAAGACAGATTAATAACCATTTCCATCAGGGGAAATCATGAATTTAAGGCAGGGCCCACTATATTTGGTTTCTTTCTTCTTGTCTCAGCTATCCTTGTTACCACACTGTAAGTGACCTGGATTTTGTACGTTTTTTTGATTTTTGTTTCTATCTCATAAAAATGTTACCAATTATTTTGAAAACTACTAGCTTTTTATTCTTTTTACATAGACTTCCAAGTTGATATAGATAACCAGAATAGTTTCTATATTATCCAGCCAAATGACAGTTGTGAGTATATTTTCTTCTTATTTATTCAATTTCCAAATAAGAATAAATACATAAATTTAAAAATCCAGAGACAAATTAGAAGAGGTAAGGATTTGTCATGTAGAGCAAATTTGAAAGCTCTATTTTACGTCTCTTCCCATTTCCTGCATCTTTCCCTTTCTTCCCTGCACAGTTTGCCCTGGCACACACACAAGGAACTCTGCTTGTGGTTGCTCCCCAGCAGTCTTTGGCAGGGTCACTTCTACAACACAGATTTAAGCCCAAACCAAGTATCTTCACCTTTGGAAAACTGTATAAAAAATCTGAAAGAAATCAGTCTGCTGTGGATGGAACACGTCTAAGACAGGTGGGAAGAACTCTCACTGCCTCTTGGAAAAAGGGGATAAGAAGCACAAACAGAAAGCAGCACAGAAACAGGGAATTAAACAAAACCAGGAATAATTTAAAAGTGAGTGCTACAGCTTAAACATGACTAACTTTTCTGGAAGGTAACTGCTTCTGTTTTTCTACACAAAAGCAGCAATTCAGATTTCTCAATCCTATCCACATTAGTGTGACCTAGAGTGGTCACCTCCCAAGCCCATCCTTCCTTACATCAGACCTGCCAGCAATAGCAATATTAGCTGTGTTAATTAATTTAGTGCAGTGGATGCTCTCAGTGTTTGATTAGATCATCCAAAATATGACAAAAATGGAAAGGAAGAGCTGAAACAAGATATGTATCCACTACCAAAAAGCACAAGAAAACAAAAAGATGGAGTTACTTCTAAAAGGGAATTTTTCATTAAAAATCCTGCTTACAATTTTCAGGAAAACTGCAAATGTAGCAGAACCACACAGAGGCAGCTCACCATCTTTACTCCCTCCTGGCGCTCGCTGTCATGCTCAGTATTCCCTGGACACTGGAACTGTCAAGACTTATTTTTGGGCTCTCTGTTTGGTGTTCATGATTTTGAAATATTTCAAAATGTTAAAATTATAAAGAAACTTGATCTAGAGCTCCCCCAGGCCCAAATTTCTGCAATAACCTAAATGTTCTTTTGTCCAAAAGACCAAGTTACCTGTCATTCATGTTGTTCAAGTATTTTCACTGAGAGGAGGAAGAAAAGTAAATCTGACTGACAGACCAGTGGACAGTGGAATGAAATTTAAATTAGAGAGATAAATCCACACAATCTCTAATAGGCACAGCAGTTATATCTCTATCCAGTTGAAGAGTTTTCCAATTCAATTTGCATAATATATTTTTTAATGAACTCATTCAAAATGCAGATCATAGGATGAAACACAAGAATTAATGACGGAAATATGGTGGTCTAGATCTGATTAAAAGATTTATATATATATATATATAAAATATACCTTGACTTGAAATTTACTTACTGAAATTACAGTATTAAAAGTTCAAGTAAAAATACATTAAAAATTTTGTAAAATTTAAATTAAAAATTAAATTTTAAAATTGTGTCTGCAGAAGTTACTGGTTATATAAACAATGATCAAGATAAGCCTATCTTTGCGACAATCAATCATCAAGCATCTTTTCTGTTTGTCTCTCTCAGAGCCATATCAACTTACTCATCCTCATTCAGTATAGGCAATTTTAACTGCAATGGGTATGCAGCACTTTCAGTACTGGAAGGGTTTGTTTGAAGACGCAGTTTCTTGTCACTCACTCTTGGCACTAATGAAATATCTAACTCATAAGTCATGAATTTTTCCATTAAGGTTTTTAGATGAGACTCTCTATTCATAAAAAAACACAAGGTGATAAGTGCAACTAAAAAGGGTGGATAGGATTTGCAGTAGCACTCAGGTCTGACAGAAATTCATTCTTTTGTTGTCACTAGAAGTATCTTAAATGAGAACAAGATTAGGTCAATACTAAAGACTTCCAAAATGTCACCCCCTGTATTATGCCAAGCTAAAAACTATACACCTCAAAAAAGCAACACACTATCTATATATTCATATTGTGTCCACAAAGCAAATGTTTTTTTTTCTTTTAGAAGAAAAAAACCCTAACTCTGTAGACTGTAAACTAGCTTGTTCACATAAGAAAGTAGCCTGCATTTTTCAGACATCCTTTTTGGCTGTTTTCAGTGAAATGAATTGTTATATTTTGCTCTCATTAGTCAGTTTAAATGGCAATAATGAAAGTTGCCAGGGGAAAGGAAATCTTAGTTCATCCCACTTCTACCAGTTTGATGCCAGTGCTAGTAAGAGATGCCCAGAGCCTGGGGAGAGGCTGCAGGTCAGCAAGAGAACACCTGAAGAACAGCACAAAGGAATTCCAGCCACTCCAGTCCGTAAGGCAGCTTCACTGGGGCTCCAACTCAAATGGCTCTATGCAAACACAAGCAGCATGGGGAATAAACAAGGAGAGTTACAGATGTGCACACGTCTGCAGGGCTGTGACATTATTTGAATCAAGAAGACATGGTAGGTTGGCGTTTTGAAATGGAAGGATGCAGGCTTTTTAGGAAGGAGAGGCGGAGGAGTCAAGAATGGGGTGTTGCCCTCTTTCTTAAAGACCAGCTGGAGTTCATGGAACTCTGTGTGAGGATGGATGAGAAGCAGACCAAGAGCCTATGGACCAGGATTAAAGGGAGGGCAGGGACAGGTGGCATAACTATGGGGGTCTGCTACAGGTCACCCAACCAGGAAGACCGAGTGGATGAGGCCCTCTAGAAACAGGTGGGAGCAGACTTAATTCACAAGTCCTGGTCCTCATGGAGGAATTCAACCACCCAATACCTGTTGGTGGTACAACACAACAGGACATAAACAATCCAGGAGGTTCCTGGAATGCATTGATGATAACATCCTTCTCCAGGGGATAGAAGAGCCAGGAGGGAGAGGTGCTATGGTGGACCTTGTTCTCACCAACAAGGAGGTGCTGGTGGGGAATGTGAAGCTCAAGGTCAGCCTTGGCTACAGTGACCATGAATTGGTGGAGTTTCAGATCTTTAGGACAGTGAGGAGGACATGCAGCAAGCTCACCCCTGGAATTCGGGAGAGCAGACTTTGGCATCCTCAGGAATCTGCTTGATAGAGTGCCATGGGATAAAGTCCTGGAGGCAAGAATGGCCCAAGAATATTGGTTAATATTCAAGGATTACCTCCTCCAAACTCAGGAGTGATGCATCGCAATAAAGACAAAGATTAAAAAACCTAGAGGCCTGCATGGATGAACAAGATCCTCCTGGACAAACCAAAATACTAAAAGAAATACTACAGAATGAAAGCAAGGACAGGCAGGCTGGAAGGAATACAGAGAAATAGTCTGAGCAGCCAGGGATCAGGTTAGGGTCTTCCATGGAAGACTCAGTGTTGGAGTAGGTGGATGTGCCTGAAGGATGCTGTGACTCTGTGGGAAGGCTGTGCTAGAGCAGGCTCCTGGCAGGACCTGTGATCTCATGGACAGAGGAGCCCACACTCAAGCAGGTTTGCTGACAGGACTTGTGTCCCTGGTGGGGACACACACTGAAGCATTTCATGCCCACACTGAAGCAGTTTGTGAAGAACTGCATCCCATACAAAGGACACACACTGGAGGACTTTTCAAGGTCTGTCTCCTGTGGAAGGGATTCCACACTGAAGCAAGGAAAGAGTGTGAGTTTTTCTTTTGAGGATGAAAGAGTGGCAGACAACGTGTGATGAACTGACCACAGGCTCCATTCCCTGATCCCCTTCTCCACTGAGGGGATGGAGGGACAGAACCTGGGTGTGACATTGAGCCCAGGAAGAAAGGAGGGGTGAGGGAAAGGTGTTTTAAGATTTGGGTTTATTTCTCATTAAGCGACGTGGATTTGAGTGGTAATACATTAAATTAAGTTCCCCAAGTTGAATCAGTGTTGCCCGTGACAGTAACTGGTGAGTGATCTCTTCCTGCCCTTATCTCAACACATGAGCCTTTTTTTGTTATATTTTCTCTCCCCTGCCCGGTTGAAGAGGGGAGTGATAGAGCAGCTGTGATGGGTGCCTGACGTCTAGCCAGGGTGAAACCACTACAGGCTTTTTTTAATACCATATGAGTAGAAAAAGCTGTCTGTTGCCCAGGATGTTTCATATGATAACTGGGAAACTTCTGGAGAACACAGGAAAAAATGCCTGTAATTCAAGGAAGTACTTAAATTCAATTGCCTAATTTTAAGTATGTGTGGAACTGTCGCATATTTTAATGAAACTTCAGCTTTATACATAAGGCTATTGAAAACATTTTCTGCTGCCAAATGGAAGTATTCCTATAAAGGGTTAATATTTGTTATTCTTAGTTTCCTTGCTTTCCTTTGCTTTTCTCCTCTGCATTTGTTTGTACTTTCAAGTGTTTTTTTATATCTCCACTTTACCTAATAAGCTTTGGAAATCCTCTTCTGAAAAAATAAGAAGAAAAGAAATTGGAGTTTTTTTTCAGATAGAATTGCTTTTGCTCTAAAATATTCTGGGAAATAGTCTCTGGGAAATATGATATTGCATGAAATGCTGAAGTGTTCTATTATATAATAATTAAAACATCAGTTCAAATTTATAATTGTATAATTGATGGATACATGAAAAGTATTCTTACTCAATGCTGCTTTTTTTGTCAGCACTTTTGCCTATTATGTTGGTTAATTTCTGAAGGGAAAACCAATCCTATACATATGCACTGATTGCATTCCCATTTTACTGCTTTTTATAAGTGCTTGGTAAAAGGGGATGTGCAGACTGCCAGGTGATCTCTGTGAAATCTATAAAATCTGGATGAAAGGACTATAGCATTTTGGAAAAAAAAAAAAAAAGCTGGAGGCAATCTAAGCTTTTACCTAAGTTAAACACAAGCCACACACAGACAGGAGTAGAACAGCTCTGTTCTAGCTTACAACATGCTTTTATTAGATGGCTGCTGGAAAGAAGGGAAGGAAGGCAACAGTACTAAGGGAGCAAGTAAATGCTGTTTGTTCTATGATACCCGTGTAATTGAATCTAGCCACACAATTAACTTAACATATTAAGAAATTTGTCTGGTTCTTCAAGTCCTATGGGAATTTTGCCATTCAGTTCAACAGGAAGAGAACAGGAAAGAGTTAGCAGGATTATTTCACTGTAAATTAAATTAAACTTTTGTGTGCAGGATCAGACATAGAAGTAAGAATATACAGATAGGTATTATAATGTGTAACAGATACTTCATAGTTTTTCCTAATATTTTGGCTCATAATCATAGAATCCTTTGTAAATATTATTTGGTCCCTATAATATACTTTTCGGGAATGAAAAGGAATTTTCTCTGCTTAAAAAACATTTTTTTCAGTGAAAGTAAAGCTGTAGCAATGAATTACTGAAATTTGCATAAAGGTTTGAGCATGTATTTTATTATATACTGTGCATTAGAAGTTTTAAACGTGAAGAAAATCTAGGTGTAGCTTGTAAAAAGAATTGTTTTATATATGATGAAATTGATGCAATCCAGAATTCACATATGGAATTCATCTCATACATTTTAGACCCACAAACAAAGATTTTTAGAGAAGTCAGCTTTATTAGGATGAAATATCAAATGCAGGATAAATAATGTCAGAAGCCTGCCAAGAGCAGCAGACTAAAGAGATGAGAGACTGACTTACCATTATCAAAATGCACTGACAATGGAGCAGTAACTGTAGCCACTATTTCTTGAATACTGAAATATTATTTCAGTATTATTGTTGTGAACATTTCTTCTTAAAAACAGGCAATCAAACAAACAAGACAACAAAAACCCCAAACAACAAACTCACATCAAAACCAAGGTCCAGCTGGTTTAGTTTCAGCAGCCGTGTACAGTAAATGAAAGCAGTTCTCTTTCCCAGCAATATAGATGACAAACAAGGTTCATGTGCATGCCAAGTTTTTCTGCAGACGTTGTAGCACAAAATAGAGAAGGTTTAATCCCTGATAGCACAAAGAGTTGCATTGGCTTGAACTCAGCTATGAGAAACAGAGCAGTTACTGTGTTTTCGCACGTAGCCGTTTCATGCACAGCCAGTGAATTACTTCTGATGCATTCATATTTTGGGAATTTACAAAACCAGAGGGAAGGAAGGGATAGATACTCACAGGAAGACTAGAGACACACACTTCTTTAAATACCCATCCAGCAAGTTGACAAAAGTCATAAGTAAATGCAATTCCTAGAACAAACCATATATGATTTGGCAGTAGTTGTTTAATCCTGCTTATTAAAAAAAAATTCCCAGTGTAAGAAATTTCAGCCAAGGTATTTCAATTCAAATATTTTTCATAATTATTAAGATGTACCTTTGCTATATGCTATTTTGACTTAGTAAAAAACCTTAATAAAATGTTTTCCAGTTTTCCCACCTGCAGATCTCCCAAACATATAGTGATGGATACATACATAAAGACATACAGCAAATCATTCTCATGATTTGTTCTGTCTACTGGATCAGTGTTGATGTTATCCAAATATTCCTTTCACCTACTGGATTTTTAGAAACTATTGGGCATACAGAAGTTCTGCACTACACTGGGGATTAAATAAGTTACTTCAAAGCCACTGAAGCAACTGGAACTGGAGTCGACATACCTCTGAAGATCTGAGCATCTTAAATGTGAAACCTTCAGAGTCTGCTTGGCCATCATAATTAAAATTTAAAAAAAAAAAGGACAAAATAAACATAAAAGCCTGGGTTTTAGTACAACGTCATTGAGGTGCTGAGAAGTTCCCTGGTATTTTGCCTGGACTTGATGCAGACAGGACCAAGGCTATCCTTTGTCTCATGTCTTCAGAATGTCTAGTAGACATTCTCAAAATACATCTAATAGACTAGGTCTCTAGTCTGTACTAATCTTTTGTGTCCAAAAAAGGATAACTAAGATAATGAAGTGTCTAGAAAACATCTTAGGAGGAGCAGCTGAGGGAACAAGAATTGTTTTGTGTGGAGAACAGGAGGGTCAGGGGACAGATGTGGTAGAATGGAGCATGNGCTGCATAACTACCTGAAAGGAGGTGGTAGTGAGGTAGGGATTTGGTCTCTCCTGGCGTGTCTCAAGTGAAAGGGCCTTAAGTTGTACCAGGGGAGGTTCAGATTAGTTATTAGGAAAAAAAAAAGATCACTGAATGAGTGATTAGGCACTGGAAAAAGTTGCACAGGAAGGTGGTGTGGAGTCAGTGTCTCTGGAAGTGTTCAAGAGGAGTCTGGATGTGGCTGACAATTGTGGATGTGGCTTAGGGGTGACTGTGGTGGTGCTGGATTGATGGACTTGATGACCTTGAAGGTCTCCTGCAATCTTGATAATAAAAAAAAAAGCAGAAACACTATAATAAAGCTTATAACTATATTATTCTTCCTGGTTCAGAAATTGTCAGTTCTTCCTGAGGGAATTCAGTTGTCTTCTAGATTTTCCTAAACACCAGACCATGATTCTTGGACATTCTCCAGTCCTTCATTTGTAGTCATTATATCGCTATCTGGCAAAAAAGTACAGAGAGGGAAAAAAAATACATTGGGACAAAAAGGAAGATCAAGAATACAAGCCATAAAATGTCCTTGGTTCAAGCACTAATAACCACTTAAATATTTTTTCTTTCTGTGTCTCTTGAGTTATACATCAAACCAAAGGATGGCTATAAAGTTGTAAGTAGAATTCCCTACCTTTAGTATTAATAATAGCTGTTGGCCAACACAACTATAGGAAACATGGACAAAACCCTCCAAACCTCAGGGCAAAAAAGCTAATTTAAAGTTTATATTATTTTGAACTTGTAATAGATATAGCAAATACACATCAGGACAGAATATTTACATACACCTGAGATATCAAAATGTGAAAGTGCAAGACAAATACCAGAGCCTAAGTCTCCATTACTTTGCCTCTGGTCTGATTTTCTACAACCTTGCAACACCTTTTATCACTGAAAAGTTATTACAAGAAAAATGTAAGGATGGGACTAAAAAAAGAATTAGTATCTTACAGACATGTTCACAACTAAACAATAGCAATGTATTGGAGAAGCATATAATTATAAATACTTTAGTATGTTCTTTATTACAACAGTGAATTCCATACTGGCTGTTTGATTGGCCTCTTTGCATACATATTAGAATGAATACCAAGGTGGTAAAGAAAGTTTGGCCCACTTTTTTGCTGAGATTTCTGCATGTTTCAGCATAATGTGTAGCTAGTCATAATTTTCTGCAATCCAAGGATGTGAGTTCAGTGCGTAGATGTCAAAATTAGCATTGATGTTTGGCAAGGGCATGTGTTCCACTTCTATTAAATGGAATGTGGACTAGAATACAGAACTTCACAATGCATATTTACAGATTGGCAGGCATATTTTTACTGAATAACTAATTTATAATATAACAATTCATTGTTCTTAGTTCATGCTTAAAAAAAAAACCTTCAAGAAACCACCAAACTTTTCTTCATTGCAGATTGATAATTGATTAAATATGAAAAAGTTCCAGTTAAAGTATGAAGTTGTTTGTGACATTCAAGAGAAATACTTTCAATTTTTGACTTTAATATAATTTTAAAAACCAAACTAACTTAGGTTATTGTTACATGCATTTTGATTAATCATTAATTGATCTATTGAAACATGCTTAGGAGATTAAAAACTTTTGAAGTCCAGTTTATTTACAGGCCAAGAATTCCACGGAGTTGAGATTTGATCTTTCATCTCTGTGATTGTCCTTTTGCCATTAATGTCTTTGAAAAATGGACATAAATTGCTATTGTCATTGGAAATGCAAAATTATTATTTGGTTTTCTTTATAGCAGCCATGCTTTTCAAAAGCAGTTGATAATTAAACCCATTGAATCAACTACATACATAGTTTTCACCATTATGTGACAATATTTCTGAAATACTGACATATACAAGGTGTATGTTGTGCTACTCACTGCACAGAGACAGGAAAGACACCAATTTCAATTTGAAAAGACTGCAGACTAAAGAGAATGCAGAATATTGCAAGTGCATGCAAACAAGACAGCACAAGAGCGTGCAGTTAGGGAGCGCAAGGAAACAATGAGATGGTGCTAATCACCATAAAGTGCAGAGGTCTCAGCTCACCAGCTGCCTGACATGTACCAGGTTTGGAGAAATTGTAGCTAAGAAGCATCTAAAAAACGAATCATTCATAGTGGACATTAAAAATGCTATATTAATTCCTTTTTGACCAGTCTCATTTAGCAGATCACGCACATATGTTATGGAAGTACAGTTACTTGTATATTTTAGTCAACACAATTGATTCTCATATGCACTTGTTGTATGTGTGTCCTTTTCCAATGTCTTTGACTGTGTGTCACTGTATGTCCACTCAAGTTTTCAAAGTTTGTTGGAGAAAGTAACACCTAGAAATTAAAGACTTGTGTCACTTCCATTTTATGCATTATTGCACTAGTCTGATTATTTAATATGGAAAGCAGATCAGTACTTAAAAGTGGCATAAAACCTAACATCTTATTAGAAAAAAAATAGCAATTTAAAATAATTAAAAAAACCCTTGAAGATTGTTCCTATATACCTAGTAAAAACATGGTTAGTATTTTAGAATTACTCATGGAAAAGGAGAGGATTTATCATGGATCATTGTTAACAGAAGTGTCCTGGAATCAGGAGATATGCCTTCAGCTTTCTGTTTGACCAAAGACTTCTGTAACTTTGGGAAGTCACTTGGGACATTTTAAAAATTCTTTAAGATTTTTAAAATGTATTTTCCAAATGAGGTACAGAATGACTTTGAAAAATGTAGAACCTAATACCTATTGAAATAATGGGTCTTAGACATTTAGGCTTCTGTCAGTTCCACTAGGAACTTGCCTGGATCGTTAGGTACCTAAATACCCTGAACAAATCTGGCCCATAACTGACTTCCAGAAAGGTTTTCTATCTGCAAGCAAGGTAATAGGTGATAGTATCCCCTTATGACATTGGTATAAGGAAACATGCATTAAAGATTATAGCACTGCTAGGTATTAAAGCATGGGACGGTATATCAATATGTAAGACAGGTCATTAAAAAATGTCATTACATAATATTAATGGTGCAGTCGTACCTAGAAAACTGCATACAGGAGTGCCCAGCCTGTACCAGAGATGACACTGCAGAATTAAAGGTGCTTTAAAGACTGCGACAAAAAGGATTAAGTGCATTGAAAAAAAAGGTTTGAACAGAACTTGAGAAGAGTTGAAAGCATCTCAGAGACTGAAAAACCAAAAAGAAACCAATGTTTCAATCAAGATCTTACATTAAATGATCTGGTGTGCTGATTGTTCTAGATCCCTCTCAGCACTTTCTATCAATTTACTTGCATTCACACATTAGACTAACGTTATAGCTCTAGATAATTTTCTTTTCTCCCTTCTTTCTGATGCACTATTTATCTATCAGATACTCTATAGTAACAAAGGTATTTTGTATTAAAAGTCAATATCTGTATGTGTTTAATTTTAAAGTATATCTTTGTCTCTGCTTTTTTGTTTGTTTGTTTGTCCTGAGTTGTCCATCCTCTTTTCTCTGTAACTACTGTCCAAGATCAAAGAAACACTTAAAATGTCCATTGAAACAGGTGTGAATTTAATGCATGGCACTGCTAATAACTGAAGATTTTGAATTGACTTTATGTACCAATGAAATAACCACTGTTAATAAATTGTATGATAGAAGATCATAAAAAATGCAAGAGATGATAGAGTTTAAAAAGTAACAAATACACTCACAACATGACAGACTATGTTTAACCAAACTGTTCTGGATCAGCTGCTTTTAGAATTTTTCCTGGAAATATTTTTCCTCTTCTTTTTTTGTTTCTACCAGTTCTGCTTCACATATACTGCATTTGTATTTTACTAACACTTCATATTTTCTTAGTGGACTTTTGGACCAGTATTTCCCACAACAGCATCTTTGTGTCATTGTTTATTTGTCAGTATTTGAAAGTCAGGTTGTTATCCTGAAATGGAGAAACCTATTTTTGGCATGTGAGTGAAATGATTCAGTTAGAAATGGGTAAGGTAAGGCAAATCTTATTAGGAAAGAGCATGAATCTAACAAATAATCCCAGTTTCTAATAAAACACTTTGAAACAGAGAATACAATGAAGAGGCCCACTAAGAAAACTGGACCTGAGTCTTAATTACCAAAAACCATTTTACATCCCACTAATACTATAAATTTATTTGACAGTTAATGTTTTGACAGAGACTGGAAAAACAAGATCAATTCAAATCCTCATAGTCAGCTTGAAAGGTTTTTAAACATACTTCAACATTCACCAACTAGAAAGGACTATCACACTGTTTTGTATCTAAGCAACATTATCAAAATCCTTTAAGAAAACGTTAACTGGCAGAATTATTAGAAGGCCAGTATTCTGTGAAAGATAGTGTTGCTTTACTACCAACTTAAAACAGTGATGATATTTACGAACTAACATGACATGAAGTGCAGCTTTTAAATACGCTGCTCCTAATCAGAGGTAGAGATAACTTGTATTTTGGAATAAAAATAATCAAATCACTGGGTAGATAATCTCCCTTGGTGTCCCCTTCTCCCCTACACACCTATTTTCCTTTCCATTACTTCAAACATAGAACATTCATGGCTTATTTTGAATGTCAAACCATGATTATATGATCATACATTTTAACTCCTTTTTAGCAATGAAAAGGAAATATTTTTGTGTCTTATAGTTCTAAGCAATTAGTGATGGATTTACATATGTTTCACTACTCATATCTGTGATGTCTGTTTTGCTGTGGACCTGAAACCCTGTGAAGTCAGCGATGGGCCCAATGAGCTTTGCAGTGCTTTGCAGAAGAATAGTGCCATTTGGCTCAGTATTTGACAGTGAAAGGAACTACATGTAATCCAGAAACAGCATGGAATGTATGGCAATCTTTGTGAGATACTGTTTTTAAAGACTGGCCATGGGATCTTTTATTTAATCATATTTTTCCCACTTTAAAATTCCTATCACATTAGAATATGTGAGGCAAATAACAGTTTCATTAAATAAATATTTTGTTTTGTTCTGTACATATTTTAGGCCCTTGCTAATCTGTCATGTATAGATAGGAAGCAATGGACAGAATTCTGCTTCAAAGAGTATTTTTTTTCCTCAGTGCTAACACAATGAGGTTCTGACACTTCCCTTTTTAAATACTAACAACGCCAGCTACCTGAGATATTTTTCAGGTAGTGAACTCAAGAATATATAAGTTAAGGATTGTCATAATTACATATTTCCCTATATTTCAAAAGCTGCAATGTAAATGTCCTTTTAGGAATAACATTAACATTTTCTCTATGAGAGGTATAATGTTAATATTATGTACTGCATGAAAACTAGATCGGAGCCTAGAGGAGTTTGGTCAAGATAAAGCAGAAATGAGGTAGAGTTGAAATCTATTAATTCTGCTGTAAACGTCCTTAGAAAGTCTTTTCCCAGCTTAAGAGAAAAAGAAAATTCAAATAGATATCCTTCTGCTTTAACTTTCCTGGGTTGAACGATTTTGCATTGAGATTTACAGATGGCTTCCTGAAGCTGTGATTCCCCATTACATCTCAGCATGTCTGCAGTTCAGACATTGCCACTAGTGAAGACACTTGTAACTGTACATAGATTAACTTGCTTTCATTATGTGCCTCTTAGAAAAATCACCTCCCATTCCCTTATCATTCACGTGCCCCTCAAAGTGCAAATGTTTTCATACAACACAAGCACAATACAATTACTGGCATGAGCCAAAGAGACCCACCAGCACACTAGAGTAAGGAAGCCTTTTCTTCTTCTCTGTGTGAGGGGAAAGCATAGGGGCTGTTGCCTAAGGCATTATGAGCCTGAGAAGTTTTCTGTAAGCTTTTGCAAAGTGACGATAGGAATATTGAAGCCATCCAAGAATTTCCTATGCAGTGAGAAAGTGAAGAGTGGATTTTTTTTTTTTAATTTTATATCACTTTTGACTTAACTTTTCTGACTAGCTTGGTATAAATTGGTAAAACTTAATTGTGAAGTATTGCTGATGTCCTTACCATTGTGTAATTTAGCTCTTATATCCAGGGAGAGAATAAAGGTAGAAAAGAAAATCTGTTACATTATGCAACAGAACACTAATAGGAGAATGCAGATAGAATGGGCAAACTTTATACTGGCAGAAGAAAATATCCTAGGAAAATGAGAAGCATAAAGAAGATAATTTGAAAATAATATGATGTTTGTATGCAAATAAGATGCTGATGATCTTACTTTTCTTACAGTATATTCAACTAATTTGCCACGAGGCAATGTAAAAAGCGGTAACAGTGAGCTAGTATAGTAGGAAACCTTTGAATGTTCAAAGGAGACATTCAATCATTTAAGGCTCACAATATAATGTGGTGTGAAATTGTTATAATACAGTGGGAAACGGCCTACTTAGCAGAGAGGATGCTCCACTCTGCATGGCTGCTTTGTGCTCTGGGGAGGAGCATCCAGTGCTCCCTGAAGGTCTGCTGGCGCTGTGCAGGTGAGCAGCTAGGCTGGCTCACTGACAGATAAACCTCCCAGCTGAGGAGAGAAACAACAGGAAGATACCTAAAAGAATGGTATGACTTGCTATTGAAGTAATGCTTACATGGAAGTAGCAATTTTAACCCAAAGGACCTGTAGAGCAGCATCTCTGGAGTCAGGCCAGAACATGTTGCCCTAAATCCTCACACAAGGATCACTTGGTTCTTTTTTCCTTCTTTCTCACTCCCAAGAGGGAAAGTCATCCGTTCTTTGTGAAAGCTCATAATCAAGATGAGACAAAAAGCACCCCTTGACCACTTCTCAAATAAGAGCAGAACAACCAACCAAAAACCTACCACAATGTTTATAATGCAAACAGTAACAAAAATTGATTTTGGTGAGGTTGCCTAAGCGGTTTTGATAAACAGGTGTTTGAATTATCTCGGGGAGGAGAAGCAATATTTCCAAGGCAAAACTAAGATTCTTAATTCAGTTCCAGTTAACTAGCAATGTACAGTGCCTTTTTCTTAAAGTGCACAAACAAGCAATAATTACTTTTTTGTATTATTTTTGCAGATATAGAACTCATTTTCTCAAATTTGTATTTAAGTCTTTGAAATTTGTAGAATGAGAGGCACTTGAGGAATCCTCCCTTTTCTCTTCCATTTTCTGAAATTCAAACTTTTTTTTTAGGAACTGACAAATTTAAAAAATATATACATATCCTATTACAGAGGACTGGGTTCACAACCATGAGTGAGTGCAAGAGGAAACACACATATGTCTATTTTGTAGCTGTGTAACAGCAATTCAAGAACCTGCTTTCTTTTAGCTGATATGTGCTGATGGACTGTAGGAAGTAAATTATTTCAGGACTTGTAACTGTGTAAGTTTGTTTATACTGTGGTATTCCCTGAATTGCAAGAATGAACACAGAGAAAGTTTCAGAAGCTGACATAGATAGTCAGCAATCTCAGAAGGATGAGACACTGAGCAGATGCTTGGGTCTAAATGGCCATGTTGATACAGTTGTTTGGCTATGTTTTTAATTTTGTATGTATTTCAGCATTTTATATAAGATTATTCACTCCACTAGACAGCAGGAAAATGTTTGATTTCTGATGCAAAAATATATGTCAGTAAGCTCAAACTCAGAAATAACTCATATATAAATGCAAAATGAAATGTAATACAATTATGAAAGTGGGATAATCCTCCGGGAAAAAAAAAGTCTCTTTCATGTATGAATGAACTTCGATTCTGGCAATTTTGAAAATGTTGCATAGTCTCATTTCCAAACTGTAGAGTAACAGATTCATAGTGCCAATACTGAAACATCAGTAAAGTGTACACTTAAATCTCACTGAAGCTGGTAAAAATCAAATAGTATCTGAAAATTTATCTGAAGACAGGTGTATTTTTTTCCCCTAATGAAAAATCTAATTCCCAGAAACTTAGTTGCCCATCTTAACAGCATGCCATTAGTGAAACACAATGATAAAAATGAAGAAACAATTAAAAGTTTGGAAAGAAATCCTTCAATACAATTTGATCTCGAACATTAGGATTTTTTTTGTGCTGTCTGCACTGGATTTGGAACCACCCACTTCTCAGAACAGTTATAAAACAAACCACTTATTGCTGTTTCTTAATGTGTAGATATGAAATTATATGACTTGCTCTTTTACACTTTGCTATTTATGTAACTGAAAAAAATCTTGCAATAATACCCCTTGAAAGGGTATATAAATAGGCTTTTATGAATAATTATTCATGATTTCCATCTGTTTAAAGTAATTAAATCAGATGATATTTGACCCACTAACTTCAAGATTTTATTTTTGTTTTTCTCTAGCAAAGGACAGTATAAATTCCCTTGAAGCCAATTTCTTACAAGTATAAAGGACTGAAGACTTCAAAGTGCATTTCTAACTGCCATATATATATATTGACTTTTTTTGGCAATGTAGTGGTAAAATGCACACCAAAGTTCCACTAAGCCACAGATAATTAAGCTATTTAACACAGAAATTAACTCATTCTGTTTTTCTCCTTATCATGACCTTAAGAAAGCCACTACTTGGTTTGGAACTGTGCATATTGTATTACACTATATTTATTAATTTTGTATTCATACAAGAAACTCAGCTAATGAAAATTCTGTTCTGAGGATGCTCCAAAATAGCAGTTAATGCAGTTTTTGGCAACAATAAGTCATAGTGATAAGCAGGCCCAAAAGTTCTCTCTGTTTCTGTAACATCAGAGAAATGGAGATATCCTAAATCTTCAAGATTTTAATCAAGTCAACCATCTGCACTGTAATAACAGTGCTTTCTTAGAACCAGATTTAAATGGTTTCTCAAAGGGCTGTAAGCAACCTCTGCTTCTATTCAATCCAGACATGCATCAACCCTGTAAATAATGCATTTGCACATAACATTATGTAAAATGATCTTGGTGCCATGCTTTTTAAAACAGATCAGACTGAGCTTAGACGTAGTTTAAGCAGACATGAGTGGGTATGATGTTTTTGTCTAGAACTGAAATAATGCCAGACAGTACCAGGAGTCATAGCATTATTTTGAGGTTCCATTAACTATGTTGTATTGTTCTCTGTAAAACCCACAAAAAATAAGTTTTACTATGAACTTGTACAGAGTTTACAAAATACAGGGTAGAACAATCATAAGCAAAAATGTTGACACTGCTGTCTTTTCTTCATGGAGAGCAAAAATCTTTGGACTTGATAGAGGGTATTCTGTGGGAGATAAACAAGATTGGAAGAAGTGCTACAGGAGAGGGTTTCTTCCAGTTTAACACAGCTGTGTCAACAAGCTCAAAGAAAAGATGGAGATTGTGAATGTGAGAACATCTTTTGAAGCAAGACATTCCTGTGGCATCTCTTTGCTTCCTGTCTCTTTTTTGCTGAATGCTGCTACTTACCACGGGGCAGAGAGGGAGAAGCAGACCCCACTTTTGATGGAATGATGAGCTGAAGATCAACAAATTATCCTTAAACTAGTACAATAATTACAAATGTTCAGAAACATGTCAAGCAATTGTGATTAAAATTTCCTTCCCTTCCCTCCCCTCCCCTCCCGTTCCTTTCTCACATTGAACCAAACAACTGAACTAGCATGTACTTAGCAAAATGTTCTACTCGACTACGTCTGAAATGCTTCCTTTTCATCCATTTATTTCATATCTGAGACTTGACTTTGTGACTGGTTCAAATGACCCATTTTTTTCCCTTTGATTTTTTTTATATCTGAGGAAGTTCAAAGCTTTGCACAGCTTTGCACTTTTCTATATTCCCCTGTGTACTACAGTTGTGTATATTTATCATTCATCTTGAATGAGAAATCTATATTTCAACCTTTAAAATCTTGTAACTTTTCCAAAAGTTTCTATGTAGATTTCTCCAAGCTCATACTCCTCAGCTTGGAAGAGCATATTGTATTGTTTATCTAAAATATTTCCATGAACTCTTAATTAAATTGCAGCAATCTTGTTAAGGAGGTAGTTTTGTTTGGTTTTTTGTACAGTGCTAAGGAGCTCTTACCTACATGGCACACACCAAACACCACCAATGCCACTGTGTAATTCATCACTGAGCGCTGAGTAGTCAACACACCTTCTAAAGCAGCTACTTTCCCCTAGCATTTAGAGGCAGCTGCCTTTTAGATTGAACAGGTCTATTATTTAATAATTCTCAGAAATGCCCTTCAGAAGATTAGAAAAGGAAGTGTAGAAGGTTATTTAACACACTCTGCTTAGAGAATTTAGATAGCAGACTGTAATTATCCAAATTGGAATTCAGCCAGCAGATGAAGGCTAATAACAATATTCTGTGAAAAGTACTATGCAATCTTTCAGGACCAGACATGCCAGCAACATCTCATCTGAAACATGGAAACTGCAAGATCTCAGTGTCTCTAACATTTTCCTTGGAATAGTAACTTAGTTTAAATTCTAGAAAGTGCTTCCAACAGAAACAGCACCATTTCCTGCAACTCCAGAAATATATTTTTAAGTCTGCTATTAAAGTACGAAACAGTCTAATCATACCTCAAAAGTACTATGAAAAGTGCTCTGATTTAGAAAATATTTATGGTTCTTCTGTGTAGCAGAGATGGCAACATATACCACAGCTTTCATCAGTAGTTTTGGGTCCTTCATTAAAGCTGTCATCCAGGCAAAGGAAATCCTGGGTATAGATCCATAATCAGAAAACTAATCTTCTTAAGTTTAGTCACTGTCAACATGCAAAAATCTTTTGACAAGGCTCCCCACCAAAAGCTGTTAATAATTTACTACAGGAAAGATGGAAAGATCCTTTTATGAACTTAAAGACAGTTAAAACATAAGACACGGAGTAGGGCTTAATGATCACTTGCTTAGATGGTGAATCAAAAGTGTTGTTCTAGGATTAGTGATGGGATCAGTTTTCCTTCACATCTCCATCCTTAAAAGAGTAAGGGGTATGCAGGAAAATTTGCAAGACTGGAGATGTTGAGATCTTTTGGGTAATGAAATGATGCACCAATGTTGAGGAACTCCAGAATGTCCTGAAAAAATCAGTGGGTATGCAAATGCAGAAGTAGGCAAGTTTTAGAGATTAATATGCATATAGGAAAATATATATATAAAATGATGAAATATAAAATATAAAATTATACCTGCATGATGCTGAACTTGGAACTCAGAGTTTTGACCTCAGATACATCACTGAAATTTCTCAGAAATTATTGACTTCATGTTCCTTGGCACTTCCACAATCAGGAAGAGCAAGACAAAGTCAGTAAGACAAAGTGAAACGTATGCCCTACAGAGAACACTGATGTACCTATATCTTGAGCACTGCCTGGAGTTCTAATCTCCTTATGTCAGGAAAGGCAGGGTAGCTGCCGAGTCAAATAGCTGATCTTGGAACAGAACTAGTTGCTTCATAAGCAAAAATTAAAATTCCAGGTCTCTTTTCAGAGAAGGTGGCAGTCTGGAAAGAAGGTATCAGAGGGGTGTATTTTTCATTTTCACTCAGGATATTTTCTTTGAGCTTTGTCAGTCCTTGCTGTGGGAACCTTGGAGAAATAGATTTAATTCTCACAGCAAAACACAAAGGCAAAAAATGCTAGAGGATATTCTGTTTCCTTGAAGGGTTACTGTCATGTGTGAAAGCTGTTCTACAGGCACAGCTGTGTGGCCTGGCTGGTGCACAGCGATTGTGGGGAGCTGGAGCAAGGCTGGTATTTCTGAATCATCCATCCTAAGCAATCTCTGCAGAGCAAATACTGTCTAGCTTTTCAGGTGGTTATAGCCTGGACAAAATGGGGAAGATTTTCATGGGGGGAATGAAAAAGACATTGAAAAAAAGCTCTTCCAGAGAATCTTAAGGACTCTGTTCTAAAGTTGGCAGATGATGGAGTTTCCACATTATGGAGTTTGTAAGTCCAGACAATGACCTTTCTCTTATCATCCTCTATTTCCTCCTCCACTCAGTGGAGACGATTTGAGCACAGGTGCACAGTATTAGGGGCAGTGAAATGGTACTTTCAGTACTTTTTGTTGGTTATGATTTTTTTGCCATGTCAAGTCAATATGAAATTTCTTCTATTATAATACCTCATTGTCATATTAAAAATGGTTGATTGTATCTGTTTTGTCATACTTTACCAGAAAGGTGACTCAAAAAGATTGAAAAATGGAGGTTAACTTTTAAGCATAATTGTCTGCTTTAACATTTCCACAGATAATGTTACATCCTTCTTCAAATAATTTTTTGTCACTGCTGCCTCCATAAGTGGATGTCTGGAAGAAAATATAGCATTGCTACAGTTCAGCATTTCCAACATAAAGTCCCTTTTTTCCTCCTCTCAAGAATTTATATATTTAACTGCATTGTGAAAGATTAGACAGATAAAGAAGCTTTCAGCAGAATCACAATACAGGTAATTAAGGGTCTGTCAGCATTTCCATTATGAACTCCATTTAGTATTAAGGGCTTAGCATTTTTCCATCATTTCAGAAAATGTCAAGCTGAAAGCTGGCACGCAGATTAGCAGCCTGGATGCAAATTTGTTTACACAAAATATTTAAATCTGCTCAGCTGTTTTAGATTTAGAGATCAGCCAGAAACTTTAAACTCTCAGGGTTTCTCATGTATTTCTGCCAAATTCTAGACCAAATCAGTTAAAAAAAAAGTGATTGGTTAATAAACTGTTGACTCATTGTCTTCTAAAATTTTGATATTATTTACTTTAAGCTTTAAAAAGGCTTTTAGATTTTTGGTCATCTTGCAACTCTAGTCTTCCTCCTGCCATCTTTATAAATGAAAGATGAATTAGAATAGGATTTGAAAACGATAATAAAACCTGATATTAATCCTATAGTCTGAAATGTTTTTGAGGACTCACTTAACTACCCTCACAAGACAGTGAAAAGAAATGGGTGAAAGCCTGTAAGGTTTTTGAAAGTGTCAATAACTTAGCCACTTAGCTCTAATACCATTTTAGGGTACTGACAAAAAGCATCTGGTGGAGTTCAACTGTTAAAACTTTTCAGTTTCATCAGTTTAATGCATGATATAAACAGTAGAGCTGTCACATCCTAAATAAACTTCTCTGTATTGAAATGAGTATTTTGCTTTTTAGTATCTATCTGTTCTACTAAAAGTCAATGACAAATCTTCAGTTCAGTGGGGACAAGCTCTAAAATCATCCACTGGTAAATATTTCAGTAAGGTTATAATTGAATGGATGATCACTCTTTCTCAAAAGCACACTTCTCACTTGAGAAGTAAGAAGCTTTGAATGGGAAGACTTAGAGCCACCAAGCAGTGTGAAATGGAAACACTGTTAGGAACATTAATTGAGCCATCAATAGAAATGAAATAGAAAAATAGTATTGTCAGGTAGGAAAAAGAAAAAACACTGAGATTGTAAAATCCAGATAGTCAAGTTGATAACGGGCATGTTTAAAATACTGGTAAGAAATAGGAAAACAGGAAAAATCAATGATGCAACTTCTAAAAAGTGCACAATAATCCAAGTGTGCCAGACAAAGAAGAGGAATCTTGTCCAAAGCAATCTGTGAATTAAAAGCACAAAAAAAGTATGGTAAAAAAGAGATGGTGCAAGTAAACTTTGTGCATCTGAAGCATGGAGGAAGCAGATGAGGAGAAACAATTGATCAAATAAATATATCCATATCAGTCTGGCCAGAGGATATTTACCTACAGGACACACTGTACTGGCTTAATAAGCAAAAAAGAAAAAAGTAAATGAAGAAAACATTCTTCAGAAAATACCTCTGCACTACAGTACAGATTTGTTTTCAGAAGTCATTATTCAATGCTCATTGTATTGTGTACTATATTTTAAAATAAATTATCCATTTTCCTTATAGTTACCTCAGATTTATCCTAAATTCTAGCAGGTAATTCATGTGTTTTTAGTAATTACAGAGGTTCTGGTGAGCAGATTCTCTCCTTAGCTGGTATCTGTGGCACACTCTGACTCTTAGATTAGACATTTGTGTTAACTCAGCTGTCAATGGATTTCAAAGAGGTGACGACTACAGGAGGCCCCAAAGGGAGCAATTTGGAACAGTACCTTTCACAAGTCAGATACATAGCAAACTCTCCTGATTTCAACGGAATACACAAAGTCAATTGGAACAAGTGCGTAACAATATCCCTACAAAACTAGTCCTGTTTTACCTTATGTGATATTTTTCCTTTTCTATTTAATTGTTTTATTAATCTGCAATATTATGTAGAATCCAGAGTCCCAAGTAGTCAGTGGTGGTCATCCCAGAACAATGATATTAGTAAAGGATACAGGAGTAATACTAGGACTGCAAAATTTTCCTTACCATGCCACATGGACAGTTTAACTGTATACAGTGGAGTTTGACACCCCAAGAAGATATATCCTAGATTTCCAAAATATATCAAGTATTCAGATTATAACTGTCTGATCCTATACTGTTTACTTACGAGTAAGTGTAGAGTAAGTTGCTATTAGGTTTTGAACTTTTTTTAATAATGTGTTTTGAAGTTTTCTTGTTTGAGGTGAATGGGTGTTATTTTTGTTACCAAAAAAATAGTAAGGGAGACAGGCACAATATACTGAAGAATGAAAAGATATAACTGAAAACCCTCTCGTCCAATCTTGCTTTCTTGCAGAAATGATGTCAAATCCAAAGAACTTCCTGAAAAAGTTAGTAAGTCCAATCCATGACTGTAAGGCTGGTAGGATATTTCATTTCCTAGCATATTACCCTTACATAGTTATTACTTTGGGCCAAAAAAGGACTTTACAAATGACATGGAAACTGAAGAGAACTTTCTATATTTTACTGCAGGCTTTATGTTTTTGGGACTTCTCCAGCCGTACTTGTGGAGTGGGAAGAGAATTTGGGAAGGGAGCCCAGAAGTGCAGAGGAGGCAGAATAAATTCGGAAAAATTACAGGAGCTAGCTGATGAGCTAGAATTTGAGTGTAGTAAAAATATATAGATAGAGCTTAGGAGAATGGTGGGTTTTTTATGGGTAGCTTAATTTAAAAGTAGCTGAAAATAGTGTGGAAACACACAAATTTCAATGGCCTGCAATTGTAGTACTAGAAAGATTTAGGAATTTTGAAAGCATATCTTTAGGAAAGTTATGGAGGTAGGCATGCAGGAGTCAGCAGCACCATTGAACTTGTTCTATATTAAATGTTGATTCTGTTGCTCATTTCTACTTCAGATAAATAGCTTTGCGAATCATAAGTTTGTCAGGATGTTTTCTAAAAGACTGTGTCTTAATGGTTGATTGGAATAACTTTCCACTGCTGACAATGAAAATGCCAATATCCTTCAATATATTATACCAATAAAAATTCTCTAATCAGGTGAGCACTTTTGTGAGCACTGTATTGATGCAAAGATTACCCTTTTATTATGAATTATTAAGTATATGTATTTCTTCCCTTGTGGTCATTAAAGCTGCTACGTCATGCATGGCAGTCATCACTCAGCAGTGCTGGGTGAACAGTTGGACTCGAGGGTCTCTGAGGTCTTTGCCAACCCAAACAATTCTGCCATTCTACGCAACAAGCATTACTCAAGTCACTAGGAGTCACATGACCCAAGTGTCAGCATAGACGTATTCAAGGGAAATCACAGAAGATGAGCAGTCGTTAATTAGGCATAGTTTCTTCTTGATAGAGCACACAGTTACTGAAGCCTGCTACCAGAAGTGCTGGTGTGTCTGTGTTCCTGCATGCACCTGGAGATGCAAGAAAAAAGCATCTATTACCAGAAAACTGATTGACTTGATTGCCTGAGGTGGCCAAAGACTTGTTCTTTTCTTCCCTCCACCTTTTTTTGACCAGGTAGGTTTTCCAAAAGTCAGGATTTGGACCTCTGTTTTCCACTATATTTTAGTTCTTGTGATTTTGACTCAGTATGCTAGATGTGTTTAAACGAAGGCAGTGGCAAAAATGAGGAATGTGTTAGAAAATAAATACAATAAAATTAACGTGGAAACTTCCTGACTTTTGTGCTTTGGTTTTACTAGCTAATTCAGCATTTTCAAATGTAACTGCCTACTGGTATATATGATAACCTGATATAAGTAAAACCAAATTGCATTTATAATTGAATTTCAAGCAAATCTGAAATCTATTTTCTTAAGTCCTCCTAGTACCTCTGCAACCATTAGCAGCACTGTGCAAATTCCAAAATGTTTTACTGGAAAACAAAAAATTAACATTAATTCTTGAAAGCAGGTTAAAAATTTGCTGTAATTCAGCATACGTCCTGACAAAAACAGGACTATTCCGTGGTTCTAAGGACTACAGCTGTCACTGTGTTAGCATACTGCCATTACACTGAATCCAGTGGACTGATCCTGAGAAAAGCTGATGCAGCCATCAATAAAATGTGGAAAGAGCATTTCCCCGCTGTATCCAAATATATAATTTATTTTCCCTTAATCATAAACAATTTATAATCTTTAGGTTTATAATGCAATGAGAGTTTTCCAAAGAGCACCTCTAATGAAAATTTCTAGCATATATTGTGAAATATGTGGTTTCTGTTATAATTAATACTTCTGAGTCAAATGAAATATATGTACAGAAAACTGTAATTCAAAACTCAGTATGAAAAGAAACAGGCAAATCTGCTCTCAGAGATCTTATTCTGGACTCTCATTTTGCTTTCAAAGGCTCAAACAACAGGCAGTTTAGAAGCTCTTTTTATATCCTGTTTTATAAATTGTATTCACCTTTGGATCAAAGCCGATACACAGAAACAAAAATGCAACTTTTAGTACAGGCTTTTAAAAGAATAGTTTTAATTAGACTAAGCTTCAGTTCCCAAATAAAACTGCTCAGCAATCAAGAAAGCTAACCACAGTAGACTGTGAAGTTTTCATTCTGGGTCAGATTAAATAGTGGGCTAAAGGTTTTGTAATTCAAGTAGTTCCATCTCAACGCTATGTTGAATGAAAATATCTGTACTTTGCATTTATGTGGCTCATTTTCATCAAGGACTCCAAACTACACTTGCAGGTATCCTCTTGCTAGGTTTGAAAACAGTTCTATGAGAAGATAATGATCACAGAGGGTTCATTTTAACTGCCACTGAAATACAGCCACTTCTGAGATATATGTCAGCCTCTTCAAATGATAATACCATTATTAAAATAAACCAGAAAATAACACAAAAATGTTCCTTTTTTCTGTACTAGAAAGGTGATTAGAGGTTTTCAATCTACTAAAAATAGTTTAATAGAAACTATATTTGGTTAATAAATCCCTAAATCATTAGGAATGATTAAATATGTCAGTTAATTCTTAATGTGCTAAAATCAGTTTTTAAATACTGGTTTTAGTAACTGGTATTTTTTCTTTTCATCAAGCTTTCCTCCTAACAGGTACTCCTAGCTATCACTACTATCACTCTTCTTTTGTTAGTGAAATCAATTATGCATTATAGTAGAATTCCTTCTGAGATTGGGAATACACAATAAATTAAGAGGTAATAGATAATTTAGGAAGCACATAAGTTTCAAGTTGTTACCTGTGCCTTTGTAAGCTAACAATGCAGTCTGTTGAATGTCTTCATAACATAATCAAATATATTAATATAATTTCTCCATGTGCATATTACATATGCATGTGTACACATATATGTATACACAATTCCATGAGAATTAAATCAAGTTACATGCATAAAGATATAAGGCTAATAAGATAAATATGGGAAACAGACAAAATAGAATTCAAGGTCAGAAACAGTGAATCAACATCTGTATAATCCAAGTAATCAGTCATTTCTGCCTCAAGCCTCCAGATTCCTTCAGTTCTATTGCAAAGACAGGCAGTGTTATTTACAGGCCTCAGGAGGTGAGAATTCATCACCCCAGGAATGCTTCTGTGGTTAAGTTACTTACAGTTATTTTCCTTATTTCTATGATACAATGCAAATATGATACATGAGGCTATGATGCATTTTGTAGAATCCAAGGGAAAATGGGCAGTCTCTCTCTCTATGTCTGTGCTGGCTGCTTCCTGTCTTGTTGTTCAACAACACAGTTCTATGAGAGGACCAGCCCTGGTGGAATCTCTTTTATGCCATTTTCCAATACTCTGGGGCTCATCACTCTCTATGAGTAACACCGTTCCTAAATCTATAAACTCACCCAAGTAAGATTTCAGACCCTGGGAAGGACATGATGAATTCCCACCATTTCCTTCTTTGACATTTACAACAGTACTCAGCATTTGTAATGCCGAAATTATGAAGCCACAGTAAATCTTACACATTCTGTGAGAACAAAGCAATACAACCATGAATGTAAATCTGCCCAGGAAAGGTAAACAACTAACGGTAAACAAGTACAAATGTAAATGATGTCTGTGTCTGTATGTGTATTTTAAATAATCTTCCTTATAGTCCAATATCCATGTCCATTCTACTTCCCAGAAGAAAAGCTGGGTATTGGGAAGGAGATCTTCAACATTTTCTAATATTACCAGGCTTCTTTTTTTTTTTTTTTAAGGAGAATGAAAACCTGTACATTACATATCACACTCCATTCTACTTAGTTTCAAGATAATTGCCACATGTTGTCCCTTAGATTTTAGATAAAGGTAAATATTATCTCTTTTTTTGTAGAGAAATGATACAATTTCATTGAGAAGGAAACAGTCTTCTGTAAAGTCATTTGAAAGGCATGTGTCTAAAACCCTTAAGAGTTCTGGAATTTTGCAATAAACCCTAGCACAGAAATTACATAAACAAAATTATAAGGTAAAATTTATAGCCTTGCAATAATTACTTTTATCAGATGTCTCTCTAATTTATTACTTAAATATTGCTTCTTCAAATATGTCGCACAGTAAGAGCCGTCTTAAAATTATAGGGGTCTAAGGAAAAAACAACTTATACCAAGTTGTCTGTTCTCTGACTGCTCTTTCCTGGGAAATTGCTTTGTAGTACCTGGTAAATTAATTTCCCACAAAGGCTTTGTCCTATTCTTTCAACCTTAACCATTATGGCCAGAAATACAAGCTAAGGGATACGCATCAGCAAGAAGTTGAACCTGAGATGTCACAACCCCACTGAATTAGAATTGAAGTTTCCTGTTAGTGGAAAAGGAGAAAAAAACCCCAAATTTTACAGCAGATCATAAAGCCTTTCTTATTCCTACCATTCCAATTTATCAGATACTATAGAATTAATATTTTATATATAATTTTAAGTTATTTTATAGATGTTTTCCTTATACTGTCTGTCTCAACATCATAACGATGGACTCACTTGGCCTTGCTTCAGAGGTGCTAACATGTTCCCCAGGCTCTTACTAGAGCCAGCTGAAATTATAGAGGCCCAATACCTCTGAAAATCAATGTCCAAGACCTTATTTTTTAACAAAAGGAGGGATACAAGGCTATGTTATTCTTCGTAACATTTTCTCTGAAAAGTTGTTACAATCAAGCAAATTGAGCCATCCCCACAGGATATTTCAAAACTTTTTCAAATTTATCTGAACAAGTATGTGCTTTTCTTTCTCATTACTAGATATATGTGCATTCAATGGTTTCAAATCTCAATTTTTAGGAGCTGACCTTCATAGCACATCAACAACACTAGATATAATAAAGCCGATTTTATTACAAGTGTTCATACTATTCAGTGTGCTCAACCAGATGAAGTGTAAAGAATGGAGGATATAATGAATGCAGTGGTATGGAACAGGGAAGGGAAGGGAAGGGAAGGGAAGGGAAGGGAAGGGAAGGGAAGGGAAGGGACGGATCTGTGCACTGAGAAGGGATTTGGCTGGAAGGGTTGTGAAACAGAGAAATTAATTTTATTCCTTTCTTTTTTTCCTGTGCTCATGAAAAGCAAATGCACCATCTCTTCCTCCCCTTCCATCTCCCAGAACCAATATACAATTCTGACAAATCAGCCCTGAATGCAAATCCAATAAACTTAGCATAATTGTCTTTGTTATGAGGAGCTGGAACAGGCTGCTCTGCATGAAAATCCAAATAATAAACCACTAAAACATAATGCAATTTGGTGAGGCTAAACCCAGCTCATGTCCCCACGAAGGTGTGGGTGCAGAACGGGAGGGAGCTGGGCANAGCAGAAGGGAAGAGAACAGACAAATGAGTGGAACAAGGGCCAGTTCATGCTTCTTAAAATGCGATGTTTCAAAAGCAGCCCGTATCTTAGGAGACCCAAAGCTGCTGGCTGCTGAAATCCATGATGTGCTAGTCTCAGTCTACTTGCTGTGTTTTTCCAGTCTTTCACCAGACTGTTTCCACTAGTCACGGCTGGAGATAAAAGGCACTAAGCTAGATGGGCAATTGATCCTGCTTGTTGCTCAAAACTACCCCCTCACACACACAGAAACAAGCAAAAAAACCCGCAGGTAGATTACAAGTTTCTGCTATGTTTCTGCACAGGAGTTCTGGAAAGGAAGGGATCTGTAAGCACATCCATGGAATTCTTTACGTCTCTGGGCTGGTGCTTGCAAATCGAGATGTTGATAACGGAGCTGAAGCTACAACCTGCCCCTCTTCATCCTGTATAGCTGCCTGAAGCCCCCAGCCTCTCGGCGAGGAACGGGCTGGTTGTGCTCAGGGAGTGAGGGGCTATTTCTGTGTGTCAACCAACCAAACCAATCAAACGACCACCCTAGTGCAGCCTCAGACCTGCCAAAAAAGACATGCAGAAGTCACGGAGATAAAGTAAGCAAAGCCAAAGGACGAAAGACACTGTCAGAAGGACTAGCCGGAGGCGCGGCCGCCTGAGGCGGCTGCGGGGCCGGTGCCGATGCCGGGCGCGGGTGGAGGCTGCCGGCGGGCGGCCGCCGCTCCGAGCCGGCTCCGCCTTGCGACTCCGGCCTCTCACAATAAAAAAGCGGAGATCGAAGGTGAGGTTCTCCTGTGCCCTTTGCGAGACCCTAATGGCACCGGGCAGGGGAGGGAGAAGCGGTCCCTGCCGATGCTGCTGGGAGGGGTCGTGTGCTTCTTCACTGCTGCCCTGCAGGAGAGGAGGCGGAGGAGCCGAGCGCTAAGTAGGGGCACAGTGATACCTTGTTTTAGCCCTGAGAAAGGCGGGGGTGAGAGAGGGTAACTTTGCCTGCAACCCTGAAGAACTGCGTAGCTTCAAAATGCGGTGAGTGGCGGTGCGCAGCCCGCTGAGCACGGCCAGCCCTGTGTCATCCGCGGGGACTTACGGCAAAGAGGCACAGTATAGGAGGTGAGCGTGTGCGGAGGAGTTGAACAGGAAGGACGACGCTGTCCCTTCTCCAGTCAGTGTGTCCCTGCCCCCCTGCATGAGTACATACACATAAACACACGAACACACAAACACACGAATAAATACGCACACAAAGATGCAGCAGCGGCATCGACCATCTGGAAATGAGGAAACCTGAACCTGCTGTTACTCCTCTCCCGACCGTTCCCGCTTGGGGGACAGAGCCAGCACCTCGCTGCGCCCACCCGTGCCCCACTGAGGAAAGCCATCCGCCAGTAACTCCATACCCATCGCCAGTAGCACCATAAGTCAAGTGACTGCGAAGGAAGCGGTGGGGAGGGGCTGGCGGAGCAAGAAGGGAGCGGGATTGAGGTGGGAATGGGGGAGAAGGGAGATTGCAGAGGTGGCTGAAAGAAGCAGGGCGCGCTTTGTCCCTGCTAAATATTCCCACATGCCAGGTACCCATCAGTGGAAATGGAAATGCTTTCCATTTTCTCATCACTTCTGTCAATAAGCCGTTTAAAATCTCAGTGCTTCATCTCCCTTTCATTTTGAAAGCTGCCCTTGTTCCGCTAGTCACAACTGCAAGAGAGGAACAGAGGAACAACAGCAGCGGCAAAGCTTCATTTTAGCCAGGCAGACAAAAGAGTCGACCTTGGTGCTCTGTGTCTTGGAGCGACAGCCAAATAGAAGAGATGGAGAAGTGGTCTCTGGTCATTTTGCTTGATTTCCACTCTGATTTGTCTCCACTAACAATCGCAAGCATTTTCTTTTTTTTTTTTTTTTTTTTGGTGGAGGGAGGTGCCAAACGGAAGGCGTGCAAGTATCTGTGATTTCTCTCCTAAATCCCAGGAGGCAAAACTCACTGATGCTGCCTAATTTTTTTCCCCCTCTTTTATGCCCTCTCCCCTCCTTTCTGTAAACGAGTTGGACAGTAGAGGTTTCCACTCCCTAGTCCTCCAAGCTTGGTTTGTATCTCCCGTGTCTCAGTGGTGCTTCTCATTCCTCCCATGGTGGGAGGTGAGAGAGAAGAGGAGGGAGCTTTCCTGGGTGTCTCGTAGATATAAAGGGAAGAGCACAGGATTCACTAGCCCCTCTACCTGGCCAGGAATCACACTCCTTGGTCTTTTCTCAGGGTTAGATCGTGGATGGGTTTGTTTGTTTTAATGTCTTTCGTGCCTTCTCTCAATTTTCAATGGTGCCATTTCTTTGCTTTTTTATTGCATGTCTATTCAAGGAAGATTTTGTTGGAGGTTGTTCCATGGTGTCAGGGGATATTGTGTAAGCAGGATTTTCATTGAAGGAGGAACAAGTCCTCTTTACTTAGCCCTTCCTGTCACCCCTTCCTAAGCAGTTCTGACAATTTCCTTTCTTACATCTTCTCCTTTCTTGCTTTTCTAACCCCTTTCAAGTATCGTTGCAAGGTTCCAAAGAGGCATGAATTTATAGATAAATATGAAGGATTTTTTGGGTCTATATTAATATATGCAAGAAATGCTTAAGTAATCAGATATGAACATGGTTCCTTAAGTATCCTGGGATAGTTTGACACCTGTGATGATCAGAGAGCTGTGGAGCAAGACTGGAGAAAGGGCAACAGGACAACGATAAAAGTAGGAAGGGCCTGAGAGGCAGATATCAAGCTAAACTGTGGAAGTTGTCTGGATGACAGGAATGTCAGCAACAGTTTGAGTATTTTGATGTGTTGCTGAACTACTCAGTAGAAGTGTTAAAGCAAGGAAGGGTATGGGCTAGAGCTTGCGGAGGTGGGGTGTGGTAAAAGGCCTTGCCAGGCAATGGTAGGATCTGGGCAGTCATCTTGCTCCCAGCATCTGGAATGTGTTAAGTGGGCAGGTATTCATTCATTGTTTGTCTATGCCTTCTGGGGGGCAGAAGCCTGTGTTGACACAATGGGAATGTAAATCGAAGTGAAATGCTTTCATTCAACGGGAGTGGGGAGAGAACTAAATATAAATGCCCAGAAGAGATGCAGTGCTGCAGTGAGTCTAAGCCAGCTCCATAAAGCTTGGCTGCCTAAAGGAACCTGCATCCAGGGTATAAAAACTCACCTCCTGGGTCAGCAGTTTCTGGTAGAACCGCCCCAGTCCGAAGGAAGTCTACAGAAACTGGCAGGGTCAACACCTGGGAAGCTTAGACCCGGACGATGGGGAGTAGAAAGAGCCAGTTCTGCAAAGCCCGTTTTTTCTCTTTTACTGGGGCTGTTTCTGGTGCTTCATCCCAGCTTTTGCCCTCAGTGCCCGCCGTTTTTCCGTTATCCCACCCCCAAGGGCAAGCGAGGCGGCTCTCAACAGGTGCTGGGGAAGCCGCTCCGCTCCCGCGGCCGCGCCAGCCCGTCCCTCGGTCGGGTGCTGCCGCCCCGCGACTCGCGCTCACAAAGCAGCTGCCTCGGAGCCGCGCCGGAGCCCCCGCTCGCCCCCGCACCGCACCTGCGGAGCCCCGCGCAACGCACGGCGCGCCTGGCCGGCGGCCAGCCCGGGGCTGGCGAACTCTGGCACCCGGCACCGAGAACGCGCTAATGGCAGGAAGCTGAAACAGGGAAAAGGAATGCCCTCAAAGCCCCGGGTGGATGCTGATAGCAAACCATCTCCAGACCGGGGCAGAGCGCCGGGAGCGGCTCCCTGCAAGAGATGCAAACAGAGAGAAGCTGCCTGTAATTAAAATGTGCATAAACGTCGCAGGCAAGCCTCTTCCCCTTAGATCCCCCGCGTCAGGATAATGTGGGATGAGGTAAAAGCCCTCGACACCCTTCCCGTGAAACGCGAATTGTCTTTTTTCCCGCGATGCAAATAGGGGTACAAGCAGCTGCAAAGCTCTACAATAAACTGTTTCATCCAAGCCAGAGCCAGCTCGCGAAGGCACGCCTTTGAATGCCACCCCCACAAAATACCTCCTTCCCACCCGTGCAGGCAACCTCTGTAGGCGATAACCAACTCTAAAAACTCGGAGAGGATCGATAATGTCTACTAAATATTCTGGGAGTGTATGACTGTGGCGGGGAGGAGAGATGAGGAGGGGGATAAAAGGGTGATTAATCGGATATTAATCACGGGCCACAAACAAGGGGAGATTATTTCGGGTAGGCAGCCGACTGTGGGGAGTTGCAGAATAGATCCTTTTACTGAAGGCACGCGTGATGGGATCGGCACTTCACTGTTTAGCGATGCCTGTGTAATTCTGCAGGTGCACATTATTCAAGCCACATATTTCTTCTTTTCTCTGTGTGTAGCATTTCCCTTAACTGTCTGCAAGCACAGACTTAGTGGAGATATTTATGCCGCTAACTAGACATTTCCTTTTTACTCTCTTTCATGAACACAGAAGCAAGAAGAAAGCAAAATAGCCCCTGCCTCGGAAAAAAAAAAAAAAACCAACAAAAAACCCCAGAGACAAATCCCACCAGTCAAACCCCCACAAATACATTAGAGAAAAGAGACCAAGGGAGGGAAAAGGTGTCGATCTTTTCACACAGCGACAGACCATGCCTTCAAGGCTGAATTACCAACGCACCTTTCCGACACCCTGGAAGCCCTGCATGCGTACAGACAGCTGAGTGTGAAGCGCATTTCGGGCTGTGAGACGGCTACGCATACGCTGGGCTCCTTCGTAACTTTCCCCACGCAACGGGTTAAACTAATAAGTGCATCGATACAGGCATTCCCGCAAAGAGCCCACTGCTCGACCGAAAACCAGAATTGTAGGTAATTCCCCCACACACCCCGCACTACGATCATCGTCACCTTAAAAAAGTGAACCAGTGGGATTTGTTTGAATATACACTACTTAGAGGCTATATGAACCAACTCACGTCTCCGTTTGAGCATACTGCAAGAATATTTATTGAGCCCCAGCTCAGTCACTGCATTGAACGCCAGCCCTGGCAAGCAAATACATTTCCTATCTCCGAAGAGAGCTCTGAATCAACTCCTTCTTTCCTCTCCGCTTTAGCCATCGTTTATATATTTCCATTGCAAAGTATCCAAGTTAAAAATATAAAATAAGAGATAAATATATTTTGAAATACACCTTGGCATAAGGCGAGAGCTTGCAACGCCCTGACCGAAAGCAAATGGACCCCTAAAAATATATCACTCAAATACTACCCTACCTTTCACACACGAAACCATCAATAAAAAGACGAGGTTCCAAAATGTAAATCCACTTTTAATCTCCATTTTCTTCACGAGGATGAAGTCCAGACGGCCACATTTAGTACATCCCCTTTCCCAAAAGTCTGCTAATTTCGATTCCTTTGCACGGATTTCCCCTCTGCAGATCCCTTTCATATTATTCTTGAGAGCTCCTAATTCCTATTCCTCGGCCAGGCGCAGCGGAGTTGTTGCTGTTGATGGTGCGCGGTCACAGCTCGGAGTGAATGGTGTTTCTGGGATACCACAGCAACCTTGACGAGGACTCAACCATCTCTCCAACGGGGGCACAAAGTCTCAGCTACTCTCGATCGTGTCTTTTCCTCCCCCCCCACCCCCCCGCTACCCCAACTCCCTGCACAGCCGAAACCCACCACAATCCTGGCTCCTCACAGCATCCACCGGGAGCCACGGAAAAGCACCTCAACGCTCAGACGCTCTCTCTAATAAACTCCAAACAGTATTTGCAATTGAGACTCTCCCCCCACCCCCTTGTTCCCTCAAGAGGATCAGTTCTGCCTGGGAGAATGGCTCGGGAGATAACGGAGTGGCGGGGTCCCCCCGCCGCCCGGAGGAGCCTGGGGCGGCCGGCGCGGCGGGGCTCGCCCATCCCGCCGCCGCTCGCGGCAGCAATCACTGCCTCGTTATTAACCACGCACGTGTGGTGCTCGGGGCTGCCATCGCCACACCGGCTCGCACACACTGGCTTGCCCGCGTCTTCGGGCACACACCCCGCGGCAGCGTGTGCAGCCCCCGGGGATGCGCTGATTGCTCTGCGCGGGGACATTAATTACAGGCCGGGCGCCGCGGGCACGGGGAGTGGCGCACACCGCCCTGCTCCCCGTGCGC
This sequence comes from Atrichornis clamosus, assembly GCA_013400975.1. Lineage (NCBI taxonomy): Eukaryota > Metazoa > Chordata > Aves > Passeriformes > Menuridae > Atrichornis > Atrichornis clamosus. Next base: position 68,112 of record WBMZ01005125.1, read on the forward strand.
GCAGCTGAGGGGGCTCTTTGCTGCGGCGGGCGGGGGCTGGGGCCCAGCGGTGCCGCGGCGCAGGCGGG
>WBMZ01005126.1:0-23945 GCA_013400975.1 Atrichornis clamosus
CAAACCATTCTGTGATTTCATGACTCTATTTGAACCATCCCCCATTTAAATAGTTTAAATGAACTGAAAATTGGTATGGCAAGAGCAAGAACATTTCAGTTCAGTTTCTTGCAGCAGAACAATTCCCATGAGTCAGCTGGGCAAATCGCTGAAGCAGGAGGGTACTGATGGGCCTCAGCTCCAACTGCGGCTCTTCAGCACCAGAAAAGCTCTAGAAAACACAAGAACCGTCCCACCAAGTCAATGTAAAGGTCACTGTTGGGATTCAGAGATGCAGATGGAGAGAGCAAGCACTGGGTGAGCACAGAACCGAAATTGTGCTCACACAGGTTTCATCAGTGATCACAGAGGAGTGCAAATTACTCACCCCACCTATGCAATATCTGAGCCTACAGGCTGCACCTCTCATCCTAACAGCTTGAAACTTCTTCCTGCAATTAGCAAAAGGTGAAATCCCACCATCAGGATCCAAATCTAAATACACATCCCAGGCTGTCCTCAGCAACAGGTGTAAGAACTATACCAGAACTGAATTCTTTGTTCCTCATTACCTGTTTTTGTGCCTCATAAGGTGGAGGAGGGTAGAGCCCCAGCTCTCACTGTGACACCGTGGTCCCTCTTGCTATACAAAGAGCCTCTCTACCCTTCCTCATAGACAGGATGCCACAAGAAATCCCAAATTTGAAAACAGTTCAAATCACGTTGAGTATAATCATACACAGCCATCAATCACTGCTGTGTGATTGATCAGCCAGTGCCTTAAACCACCTGCATTTCAAACACTGAGGGTCAAAACACAACTCTGGCCTGAGAAGTGGCTTCACACAAACCAGCCCTGAGTCCTGCCCGAGTCGGGAGGGGAAAGAAGCATTGTTTAGTATTTTTCATTTCCGTCAGGGGGAGCCTGTGCACAGAGGATTAGTCCTGGTGGCTCTCCAGCCCGAGACTTCCCACAACCACAGCTCATGGAGACCTTCCTGTGTGTGATTGGGGCTGCGAGGTCCCACGAGCCACTCAGTGCCCCAGGAGCTCTGCCTCGTGTGAGGGAATTCAGAAACATTTCTGCATTAACCACAAGCGTTTGACCCGTGCTCGAGTGCGAGATCTGTTTATCTAATTAGAGTAGTGGAAGGTTCACATTTTTATTCAGCTGATGTATAATTCACACCACCAACAATGCAAACCACGCTCTGAGGTTTGGAGGTTGACTTTACCTGGGAAATATTAACATTTTTGGGATGAGAAATAATTGGGAGGGTTACACGTCAAGATCTGTGTCAGGGTTATGTGGTAATAGGCTCGGCTTGAAATTAAAGACCTTGCTGTAATCAAACTTCACAAAATACCACCCTTGATCAAAGGGGAGCAATAGTTTCTACCTGCTATGGCAACACTTGAGTAAGTAAATGGCTGGTAAAAAGTTCAAATATTCAAACACTTCCCACTGGAGAGGTGGCAAAAAAGTCATATGCAAATTATCAGGTGTTATGCACAGTGAATCAGGTGTTAAACGTCTGAATTTCCTACAGTGCATATAAAACCTTTTGTTGAACAAGAAGCTAGGAATGAAAATCTAACACTGCAAAGACCTCTGAGGTGTAACTTTAGAACTCAACTTCCAGTTCTCTTGGAGAAAAATTGGTCCTTATGGTTAAACTTGTCCTATTTTTGAGGAAAGAGCAGTGGCCACCATTGAACCCTGTGTGCAGCATCTGCTGGATTTCTTCACCTTTGTGATCTCCCAGGATTTCTGAGGTAAACCCAAACTCCCACACTCAGCTTAAGGCCCCTTACTTAAATAATTTGAGCCAGCTCTGTGACACCCAGGAGCAGTATTCCTTCCTAAAATGTTCACTTATGATTTTGTTTGCACTCAATTTTTAATGTCTGGTCTGTCACTGTTAAGGTAGGTTGTTAAGGTACAGTTCCCCAGTTCCTGCCTGTGTACCTGCAATCCATAAAGGTGACTTCTGAAAACACCTGCTTCCACTGCCAGGGTTCTAAAAATGCCTGATTGAGATGTCTCACGAGCATCTCTTTGTCACAGGTGCCCCTTCTCAGCAGAGATGCTCTCAGAGCAGGGAACAGAAAACACCATCCTCAGTTCCAGGTTCATTTCTGGTCAAAAGTAGTCATGAATCTCTGTTGGAGGAGAACACAACATCCCAATGAACAGCAGGACACAACATCCCAGTGACAGGCCTACAAGAGAGCCAGAGAGGGGCTTTGGACACGGGATGGAGTGCCAGGACAAGGGGGAATGGCTTCCCACTGCCAGAGGGCAGGGTTGGATGAGATACTGGGAAGGAATCCTTCCCTGTGAGGGTGCTGGGGCCCTGGCACAGGTTGCCCAGAGAAGCTGTGGCTGCCCCTGGATCCCTGGAAGTGTCCAAGGCCAGGTTGGACAGGGCTTGGAGCACCCTGGGATAGTGGGAGGTGTCCCTGCCTGTGGCAGGGGGTGGGACTGGATGCCATTAAGGTCCCTTCCAACCTTTCTGTGATTCCGTGATGGGTGTCAAAAGTTTACAATGTTTTTTTCAAGAAGAACTGGCTCTGAAGTTCAATGTAGGCAGGGTAACATAAAAACCTTTTACAGAAATTTAGCACATCAGAAAATCAGGTCACTGATTCAGGGACTACCAAACCCATTCAGGTGTGTCATTTACCAGGTAAGTCTTTCTACTGATCCAGAACAAATGAAGCAAATTTGGGGTCTGCAAATAATGCAGTTTGGTTCTTCCAATGCCTTTTCTGTCTCTCATAAATAGTCTGGGGCAGGAGCACTCTCTTGCTTTTTGCAATTTAGGACACAGTTCAACAGGGAGCCAATTACAGATGAGACTATTATGAAAATAACAGCACGAGAGTGCATAAAAGCTCAACTCTAGTGCCATGAGTGTAGACATGAGGTAGCAGGAGTCAAAGAGCTCATTATATTAATTATTAAAATAACCATGGAAAAGGCTGAATTCCATCTTCTGAAATCTTTCAGCTGAGACTTACTGAAGTATGTGCTCTAGTCTTGCAAGGCTTAAAGGCTTAATACAGGATTCAAAGGGAATCAGAATGGTATCTCTTGGCTTTAATCATCTCTGGATCTTGAGTGAGGAAAGGAGTTGCCAAGAAATAAAGTCCCTGTTTAAATTCAAAGTAAAACACACCTACATCTACAGTCTGGGGAGACAGCTACTGAGGAGATAGGATATCAGATCACAGCCTTGTTTCCTCTGGTGCAAGGCAAGGGCAGATCAGTCCAAAGAAAACTCCTTGGCAGATTGAAGCAGTTGAAAAAAAGTACATTTACTTGTTAATCTAATAGTCTCAGATGTCTATGGTACAAAGGAAAGTATTTGAACAGCTTAAAAGTTTTATGGTTAGAATAACATTCAATAAAAAATACATTTTTGCAGGACTGGCTAAGGAACCACAGGCAGGCAGGAATTCCGGGAAAGCCCCCATTCCTCCCGGGAGGAGCCAGTGGGGAACAGGGAGAGGCGTCCCTGTGATGCCCTGCTACAGCAGAGAACAGGGAAGGGATGTTTGGGGTTTTTTCCTTTAGAATAAGCGTGTCTTTGATCAGGCAGCTGGGCTCGGTCTCAGAGATGAAGCTCTCTGCTAGGAAAATCCCAAATCCAAAAGCTGGGTGCTATCTTTACAATCTCCAAAAAAATCTGGCAGGTTCCATGTGCCACTGAACCTCCCCATATCCCTAAGCTTGCTTAGAAAAGAGTCATGAACTTTTGGAGCAACAACTGACTCTTGGACAGAGAGGTTCTGGGCCAAGCTTCAAACACACCCACCCCATGATTTATGGATTTGTATCAAAACCAGAGCAGGAGATTTACTGTTTCTTGTAATTTAGAGAGCTGAAACCAGGTGAGATTCTGGGTTTTTAATGAGTTTGACCTAGAATTTGAAAACCCCTTTGATTCCCAAATTCAAAGTGAAAGTCAGAGAAATGAGCCCACATGAACCAGACCCAAGAATGCCTCTCCTCAAAGCCCTGTGAAGTGAAGGCACAGCTCTGCAGCAGCTTTTGTTAACATCTTCCCTTGCAGTACATTTCTAAAGCTTCTGACTGCCCAAACGCAAAATGTCCTCACCTCACTACTCACAAATGGTCTTTCAAAAAAAATTCAAAGGTCTGGTTATACATTACATGAGCATTATGAAAATGCATTGTCTGGCACAAGCATCTGACAGGGAGTTGTGTTTCCAGGAGTTGTGTTCTCTCTCTGTTTGCATCACTTGATGCCAGTGTGAACTAAATAGGTATTTAAGTGGAAAGGAATGGAAAATAAAATTAAAAGTAAAGGAACAGGGACATCTCTAGAATAATTCCTAATGTTTCCCTGACAGGTGTCTTCCCACACTTGAGAGCACCAGACCCACCAGCTCTGTAAGAATGAAGTCATCACCCCAGCCCTTGTCCTATCACTCCATCCCTTGTCCCAAGTCCCTCTCCAGCTCTCCTGGAGCCCCTTTAGGCACTGGAGGGGGCTCTAAGTTCTCCCCAGAGCCTTCCCTTCTCCAGGCTGAACACCCCATCTCTCCCAGTCCATCTCCATAGAAGATAAATACACATAGACCTGGTTTTCCTCTCATCATATTGATGTGGAGAACTGCTGGTCAGCAAGGCCTGTAGCACCACTGATCCTGGGACATGTTCTCCAGGTCTTTTGATGTGAGAACCAGGCCAGGGCTACAGAGATGTGGATTTTGAGCCTGACAGGCCACGAGCAGGTTCTGTGTGCACAGTTCTCACAAACACAGATCATTTCACTTCCTGCCCAGAGTGAAATCTGCAGTCTAAAGAACCAATACTTCATCTCCAAAACAGATGGCGGAGGGCAAATCTCCTTGATGTGTTAGAAAAGGTGGTGTGTTTTGGCTCTGTAAGTAAATGATGTACAGTTTCCCATGGATGGAGTACTTGGTACCTACACAAAGCACCACTGTGATCTCTAACCCTGTGGGGAGAGCATGCTGCACACAACACTGGGGAAAAACCACAGAGGAATGGGAAAACCTGTGTGGAAAGATGTATTGTTACTCTCAGACATTGTTCTAGCTGTGTTCCTTCTACTGCACCCAGCACCTGGCCTGTTTTACTGTCCATACCTGGATAGATCTGGCTGCATCTCCTGCCTTTAGTTCAGTTTTGCACCCTTGTACCTCTTGCACCTCTTGCAGTCTTTGCTTTCACAGTTTAAAGTGTCCTCATTAACAGGCACTGCTACAGGCAGAGAAGATAAAAGTCTCTGCAGTAGGAGGAGACAACTTCTCTCAGTAAAAGAGATTATCTTGAACTCTCTTCTCACTCACAGAATCACAGGACCAGTAAGGCTGGAAAATGCCTCCAAAATCAAGTCCAACCTGTAACCAATCCCCACTTTGGGATTGTTCAGCCTGGAGAAGAGAAGGCTCCAGGGCGACCTCATTATGACCTTCCAGGACCTGAAGAGAGCCCACAGGAAAGATGGAGAGAGACTATTTACAAGGGATGGAGTGATAGGACATGGGAGAGTGTCTTCCCACTGCCAGAGGGCAGGGTTAGATGGGATATCAGGAAGAAATTCCTCCCTGTGAGGGTGCTGAGGCCCTGGCACAGGGTGCCCAGAGAAGCTGTGGCTGCCCATCCCTGGAAGTGTCCAAGGCCAGGTTGGACAGGGCTTGGAGCAACCTGGGATAGTGGAAGGTGTCCCTGCCATGGCAGGGGGTGGAACAAGATGAACTTTATGGTCCCTTCCCACCCAAACCATTCTGGGATTCTATGAAAGGTGTCATGAACTGGAGGTACTGGAAAAAGGAAAAAGCCATCATGAGCCACCTCTGCACCTTCTAAGCCAGGACAGGCTTGCACTAATACTGATGAAGATAACTTTTGATTCATTTGGGCTTTTGAAACACCCATTCAACTATTAGAACCTACAGACAGAAGCAGTGCTGCAGTTCCTGTGAGCTCCTGCTGTACGTTTTGGGGTCTGGGATTGACTTGTTTGCTGTCTAAAACTGCCTGCTGCCAGACACAAGTCTTCTGGTGGTTGTGATGAGCATCAATAAACTGGAATGGTTCATCCTCAGTGAAATGACAAAAAAAATCAAGGACAAGAGGAGGACATCAATCCTGCAAAATGATGATGACTCGAGCACTGGTTGGTGATGCTGAGCTGAGCTCTCCAGAACTGAAGCTCACAACTTTTCATTTCAGAAAATGAGGACGGCACAAAGTCAAAAACCCCCCACTGCAAGTTACCAAGAAACTTCTACTAAGGACAAGAGAAGGAACCAGACCACGAAAAAATGAGAGCCTGAAAGTGCCACTTTGGCTGAGTGAACCTGGCTCTACAACCCTGTCCAAGAGATGGTACAGCAGAGCTTCTTGGAAGCCTGCTGAGAAACTTCTCTGCTGTGTGGAAGTGCCAGCTTACACAATGGAAAGCACACAGGGGATGTTTCAAGAAATCACTTCACTTGGAAAAAAAAAGTATGAGCAATGTTTTTTTCTGAGAACTAATTTTCCAAATAGAAGGTTCATTTTCTTCCTCAGAACAATTTCTCCCTTCAGCTGTAAACTCAACAATTTGCATCTGAATTAGTCTTAAGATTCTCTTAAGTCAAAACCAAGGCAAGTGTTCCGAGGCAATCATTCTTTCTGAGACATTTTTTCTTTGGAAAATGAGAGACCCAGCAGAAATTAGAGGATTTTATTGCAAGTGACAGGACCTCGGGCTCAATGACAGAAGCCTCTGCCTTGGTATTAAGGAATATAAAGCTACTGACTCCAATTAAGTTTTATTCCATTTATACAGGCATGGAAATGGGTCTTTTGAAAGAAAAGTCAACGGGCTTCAGGTAGCAGCCATGACAGGGAGACACCACATGGAAATTGTTTTTATTCCTGTTCCCAAGACATCAATCCTAAAGTAAAGGCTATAGGTGCTGACAAGCTTCAGCACTACAGATTAAACCAAGACAGGAAAAGTAATTAAGGGCGAAAAACAAACAAAGGAATATTTTAGCCATCTTGGGGATGAAAGGTTCTTTGCCTGGAATTATTGGTCTTCTCCACAAAGCTTTAGCTTTGCTTGGGAGAATACTAGATTCTCTCTGGCATGCCAGGTCATGAATCCATCATAAAAATCTATTTTTGAAATCTTTCTATCACATTATGAAAGGAAAAGTTGTGTTGACAAAGTGCGCACTGTGTTTGCTGCTGCCTCTCTGTGTTCATTGTTTTCAGGAACATGAAGGAGGTTGGGACTAAGGGATTTAGAAACATTAAGCAAACCCCGTCCCTTTAATCTGAAATCTGCCTTGCTTTGCCCTCAGGTTGACACTTATTGTTTAAAAACGTTGAGAAAATGCACTGAGGAATTGCCCATTCCCATCAGTCTAAGTATGAAATGTTTAAAGTGCACATATTTCATCTTGTGCCAGCTCCAGGATCGCAGCCAGGCCCTGTTTGACAACCAGATGAGTAACACAAAGGGGTTCCCCTTATGAAAACGTTGGGATATGTGAGCTGGCACAGGCCATGGATCACAGCATTCCCTGCCAGGAGCTGGGCTCAGGCACGTGCAGGGCACACGGAGAGCATGGAGAGCACAGGGAGAGCGGTGCCACCCAAGGGGACAACCAGCAGGGCAGTGTGGGGCCATTTCTCCTGCCCTGGAATTCACAGAGCTGCTTCAGGGCTTTCAATGGAAACCATTTCAGAGGTGAAAACAAAAAGAGAGCCCTGGAAGCCTGGAGGTGAAGTAATGCTGATGTGAGGGTTTGGGATGGCTCAGGATGAACTCTGCCCCTGCCACAGGTTTTCCCCATAAATCTCTGGACATGAAGTATGAGCAAAAGAGGAGATGAGTGGTATTATTCCAGGGATTTCCTTTTTCTAGTACTTCTTCTAATCCTAAATTTAGTCTTTAAAATAACTCTGATTAACTTCAAGCAGAAGTATAATTACACTGCCAGGGACTGATAGACAAACCATGGCCTGGGGATCCAGTTCCATCCTTAAGGTCATTGCCAAGGGGCACCTGAACAGTCTCCAGACCACCTCGTGTGAGTGACCTTCCTCCCAGATGGGTCACTGTCCCCACAGGTGCCCACCATGCTCAAAGTACCCACCTCAGATTCCAGCATTTTTTGGGCTTCAAATAATTACTGGTTGTCATATCTTGGAAAAGACCTGGAATTAATAAAATACATAGCTGAGACTTTTGTGTTTATGGGGGAAACTTCTGGGTTTATCTGAAGGTAAAATATCAAATATTTTCCTGAATGTATCAAATATCTTAGAGTTAAAACTTCTAATGACTATGATGTGCACCTACTTCTGTGAACATGAGGCTCATATTTTAAATTCTGAAGTTTAAAGAAACCTACAAATTCAGAGAATTTGCTAAAAATGATGATATTGATCAATATCAGAGCCTACATGAGCTATAGGTGGTAGCAAATGTGTTTCAATTAGATGTTCTTAGCAAATTTTCAAATACTGGTATTTTCAACTGAATTCACAATTGGACATGTAAAAATTAAAAGTAAGGATGTTTTAACAGGAAGGTTTTTGAGTACATGGAGGAGCAAAATGCAGAGATCTGAATGAGAGCAGTTCCCCAGCTGGAGGTGACGTGGTGACCCCCTCATGGAGGCAGCTCTGTCTTCTCCTGAGGTCACTGCAAAATGACCACACAAATACAGTAAATTCCACAGTGCTATCTTGCTCTAACTCAGTAAATATTTTGCATGAAGGGAAGGTAACATGAGCACAAGGCCTTTCTTGGCAAGAGCCACTGTCCCAATTAATATTTACCAGTCATCTCCCTGCCGTTGCCCCACGTCATTCCCAAAATCCTCACGGCTATTGCACATATGGCTCTCCAAGGGGATATTTAAGAGGAATCTTCTTTTGCAGATCTTATGAGGTCCAGCTGTTCCTCCAGAACCACTGGTGGGTTTGATTCCCCCCTTTCAGCACCACCTGCAGGTAAGGGGGGCACCCCTCAGCAGCAGTGTGTGTAATTCATGCCTCAGAAGAGGACACGTCCTTCACCAAGCCAAGCATCCCTCTTCCTTCTGGGTTTCTTGCATCAAGGCATTGCTAAGACATTGTTTAAAGTCTGGCAAAAGAAACAACACAAAAGTGATTCAAAGTCTACCAATATTTCCCCATCAAAGCAATCCAGGCTTCGGATCCAAGGGTGTGTCACCAGTTTGGCTACAGCCAAATTAAATTCTTATTTCTCAAGGATAATCGCTGGCCTTTACACCTTATTCTTAATGCCACCAGAAAAGCACTGCAAGACTATGCTTTTAATTACTCTATTCAGGAAATGAATTAGTCCTTGAGCAATTACAAACAGATCTGAAATCATCCAGTTACTGTCTAGGATACAACGGGAAGCAAGAAGCTTTTCCTAACAAGCTTCTTCAAAAGACCAAGTTTGAGCAAGCTGGATACATTCATTCATTCATTCATGGAGAAACTGTTCGAAGTGCACTTGTAACATATTGTCCATATCCCCAGTGATAAAATACAATTAAGTGACTAAAATCATCACAGCCATCAAGGATTCCTTGGAAGTGCCCACAGATATTCATTTATTGGTACCTGCTCTCCGCTCTGCAGTAGTATATTGTCGATATACATTTATTTTACTGTCAATTTACACCCTGTCCAAAGGGTTTGTGATAGAGAAGGGCATCAATTGAACACTTCTGTCTCTCACTGGAGAAAATGAGAGACAAAAAATGAACCTTGTGAGCTGCAGGTGTAGTTGCTGAGTGCAGGTTTCAAAGAAGAGTGGCTGGAGTCCAGCAGAGCTCAGCAATCCCCTCTGCTGCAGGGACAACACCAGTCCAAGGACGTGGTACCACACAGTCCCTACAAGGGTGGGACCCCCAGGCTGGGACTTCAGCAGTTTCCATGGAGAATTGGTGAGGATTTACTGCGACAGAATTGTAAAACACCACCACGTGGATGTGTGGCTGGGATGGACTTCTCTGGTGTCAGCAACTGTGTTGGCTCAAAGGTCAGGGGGGCTGCTGATCACCTCCTCTCCTGAATACTCCCCAGCCAAGCCCTCCATTTTCAGGCAGAGCCTGCTCAGGAGATCCTCACAGGACGGTCCAGGCTGGAAGGGACCTCAGAAGGTCCTGTGAGACCAGACCAGGCTGCTCAGGGTTTTAACCTGGGCTTAGAAAGCCTCCCAAGAGTGGAGGCTCGACAGAGCCTTGTCCAACAGCCACAGCGTGGGTTTGGCACAAACCCAAGCCTATTTCAGTGTTCCTGCTCCGTGACCCTCCCAGAGCACCTCTGGACAGCTGCCAGGGGTGCAGACAGAATTCCAAGAGCCTGCCTTAGTGCCAGGGGTCTCCATCCTGACAAAGCCATGGCACCTCATTGCAATGGAGGGGTCATGCCTGGGGCTGACAGGGAAATGTCTCTCTGCCTGTGCATGAAAACCACCCTCTCTGCTGCTGTTTCACAGCCCTCCAGTCCATCCCCCATCTCCCTGTACAACCATTTCAGCACACACCAACACTGTGACAGCAGCTGACATTGATCGCTGCAGCTGAGATTGCAAACGACCTTCAGAGAGCTTTGCATTCCTACAACTTTCTGAAGCCCCACAGGGACTGAAGTCTGATAAAACTGCTTCCAATGATAGCAGCAAACACAGGGAACGCGTAACCAGGATTTAAGCAATTTATGTGCTTAGTTGAAGAAGCTGGCAGGGTATTTCATATTCCTACAAATCAAATGAGCAAACTCAGTGTTCAGTACCCTTGCACCACCCCTCCTTTTATTCAGTATAGTGTAACACATTTCTTCTCTTTCATCATCATTCAGAACATGATCCTCAACTGAGTGCAACCAGGGCTGCTGCATCTGCTTCAGTGACTTCTGCACTGAATCAAATTAACATGCAAAAATAGAATGAATCTATTTTTACTAGCCAAAATCTGTGGATGAAATAATCTCTACTTACAGGAGCAGGGGGCTCACTTCACCTCCTGAACAAAGAAGTGCAAAGAGTACATAAATGTGTGCTGATTTCTGCAGCAGAGAACAGAAAACAATTTAATTTCAGAGACGTATTGGAAACTGTAAATTAATTGGGCAGTGCTCTACCCAGGGCCACACTCGTTGCCATCCTTCCATGGTTTGCAGGATTTACTGTTGCTAATCATTGCTGATGGTTGGGTTTGAGCTCTACTGACATTCCCACCTCAGGTTCAGAATGGCCAGACCTGCTCCTGGCTCATGGTGGATTGGGATACAACTGTGTTGTTACCTCCACATCTTCCTGTTAACAGAGCAGAGCCAGTGGTTTAGGTCTGCAGAGGGTGGGGGATGCTGACTAGGAAGAAAGGAAGACTATCTTCCCTCAGCTCCGCCCTGCTGAGACAGAGCTCCCTGAACACTCCTGCCTGAGACTCAGCATCCAACATGGGCAGCACAACTGCTAAACTGGGAGCTGTGTTTCTTCCAGACAGTAATATCCACCAAATGATGTCCTGCCTTCACGCTGGGAACCTGCACACATCCTAATAAACTGGGTTGGAATAACAACTGTAGCCTATTGCCTGATTCACTCTCCATGGCAAAACCTGCTATTGGAGAGTTCTACAATTTGGGGAGGCAATTCAAGTGAGACCCTGTCATGTGGCACACCTGGCTGGAGAGCAGAATTATGAGATGTTGTGCCAGAGGAGTTGACTAAACAGCACTGAAATACTGTGCTGTTATCAGGCCTGGGAGCAGGATGGGATATCTCTGCCCTATTCTGTGTCAATCCTTTCTATTGTCAAGCTGGCTGCCAAATAAATGGACCTTGAAAATTTTAAACCATCAATTATCATAATTACATTATTGAAAACATCACTGTACCTGGAATTACATCAGTAGGAAGACGCTTCCTGACAGTATAATTTTTTTCCCATATGGAAATCAACACATTAGTCCACAGCACCTTTGCACTGATTTAAAGTTTGCATTATGCAGCTCATGCTGTTGTAATGATAATATTCTCATTGCTGGGAGGGGCTGGGAGTTAAGCACTAAATAAATTGGGTTTCTTTATTTGAAAGCAAATATAACAGTGCTTCCAAATTCAAATATTATCCTTAAACAGCTGAGTCCAAACCTGCACGCTGAGATCAATGCACATTGATGATAGGACCCAAAAAAGTCCTGCTTTTATGTAATGTTCATCATCCAAAGGGCCAGAGAGCACCTTTGTTTTCAGGCACATGAGCTTTGGGACAGCTTTGGGACAGAGCAGAAACTCCCCAGCAGCAGGGCTGGTCCCTCATGCTGGGTCAGAGGCACTGCCCATGCTTTGAGAGGTGATGTCCTTTCTGCAAACCTTACCCAGCCACCACTGCACCTCAGCATTACTTTAGGCATCAACCATTAACTCACAGAAATGTTTTACTCAAGTGTACCTTACGTGCATTTCCCATCTTCCTTGAAAACCTGGCTCTGTTAGGACTGATTTTAGGTCCAAGTATGGTCCTAAAATAGAGGGATGACTGCAGTCTTGTTTATTTTTCTGTATTTAGGTCTTAAGACTTACTAAAGCACACTGTCTCTATGATCTTTTCTCCCAGTACTGTATTTTACAGCATTTAGAGACTAATCCTGTAGCCGTGTGTGCAGGGTAGCTGGCACAAGGGATGTTCCATGCCGGTGCAGAGCCGCAGAGAGCAGTGCAAAGTCACAGGAGGCTTCCCCTAACTTGTTTGGACAAGCTGAGCACATGTCAGTGGGGATTCTGACTCTGTGCATTACATTAATCTTCATAACTACTCGTACAGATGTGTGCATGCTTCTAGGATGGAGATGGATTTTTTTCAAGTTAACTTTTGCAGCCCATTGCTGTCTGGAACAAGAAGCAGAGGTATCTGGCATCCACAGCTACTCCTGTGCCTTGGCTCTGATGGGACAGAGACAGCTCATCCACACTGAAAGGTCACCTCCACCTCCAAGGAGGAGGACAAGGAGGGTGCCCCAGCAAGAGCACATAACCAACAGTTTGCAGGATTCAGAGCAATTCCTGCACTGCACAAAGTCCTTCTCCACAGCCACACAGACTTTATAAGAACCACTGCACTGGAATTAGAGATTTGTGTCTGTCCATCTGCCCTGCTTCCCACTCACTTCCCTCTTCCTCCCACCCCTGATACACCCCTGTAGAAGTGGGGGCAAAGCTGTGCCAGCACAGAGTGACAATAAAGGACACACCTATCCCGACAGCCACCTCTCAGAGGTGTCACTCTGCTGCTTCTTTCAATGATCCAGGTGTGAGAAAGAACAGAGGGAGACAACAATTTCCCATAGCACAAATTCCTGTGAAGGCATGTTCAGCTTCCCTTCTGCAGTGGCCAGGAATTAACAACAGAGGTGTCTGTGCCCTGTTTTTAGAGAGGGATGGAGGGAAGGGCTGTGAGTGATGTTCCTGGCAGTCCAGGAACAGCCTGATTTAAACAGGTTACACCTGCACCTGATCCAGGATTTCTAACAGACACGGGGCCATGGATACAGTGATAGCAAAATAAAGATAAGACATTAGGCATTGGAATAGATGAGTCCGGAGGAAGCACCAGGATGGTCAGAGGGATGGAGCAGCTCTGCTGGGAGGAAAGGCCGGGAGAATTGGGAGTATTCAGCCTGCAGAGGAGAAGCTTTGGGGTGCCCTCATTGTGGCCTTGCAGGGCCTGCAGGAGCCACAGGAGAGATGGAGAGAGACTATTTACAAGGAATGAAGTGACAGGACAAGGGACAGTGGCTTCCCACTGCCAGAGGGCAGGGTTAGATGGGATATTGGGAGGAAATTCTCTCCTGTGAGGGTGGTGAGGCCCTGGCACAGGTTGCCCAGAGCAGCTGTGGCTGCCCCTGGATCCCTGGAAGTGTCCAAGGTCAGGCTGGACGGGGCTTGGAGAACCCTGGGACAGTGGAAGGTGTCCCTGCCCAGGGCAGGAGTGGGACTGGATGGGCTTTAAATTCTCTTCTATCCCAAGCCATTCCATGGGGGTTCTGTGGTAACAGTTGCAAATTCATGGCCACTCAGTATCACAACCAACCTGCCCAGACTCCTGCTCACACCCTCAGGAGCTGTTCTGTTGTGCTGCCATAGTTCCTCCTCTCCCCTGGACTGATGCACCTACAGGAACTGCTCTAAACCACAACACCTCTGTCACCTGCTAAGTACCCACCCCACAAAGATGTTTCTGTCTATCAAATCACCTCATAAATTATGTGTCAAGTCAGGCATGTCTGTGATTTGTGGTGATTAATTGCTTCTGATCAGTTAAAGGGCAATTTTCTAGAAACTGGGCTCAGAATGGGAATATGTCCGTCCTGTAGTGGTATTGAGAGATCTTTTTGCTCCCTAGGTTTCTGCTCATGGCCTTGTCCTTGTGCCAGTCAGTATCTGTCCTGAGGAAACCTCTGCCGAGTTGTTTCAGGTAGCAGTGTAGGGAAAGCAAGGGATGCTTATGATGGATTGGTTTTCCACCAGCTAGATATGACAAAACCTCTCAGCCCAGGGTTTGAGCAGTGAATCCATAAATGGGAGTTCTGGCACATCTTCCTTCTTTCAGTGCTGGTCAGACACATGAAGAGATAATGGGAAAACATGCAAGGATGTACTTGAGGGTCTCCAATGAAAGAAACGGAAATTTCCTGGTGTGGCAGAATCAATAAATACTCATTAACTGCAGGGAGCATTAATGAGCTATGAGAAGAGTTGGATACACAGACATTAATCTTTCCTGGGACCTTACATAAGAAGTGAACTTTGTAACTTCCTTTGGTTAGCAAATCCATGTTGGGCAAACTCAGGTGAGCTAGGAGGGCAGGCTCATCCAACAGCTAATCCACCTGTTCCCAGCAGAAATGCCTGACTGGAGCATCCAAGAGAATACAGGAGCTCCAGATTTTCTCCAGACATCTGCCTGCAAGTCAATCTTTACTCCTTGTTCTCCTGGCAAAAAAAAAAAAAGTGACCTCCATTCCCCACACCCTAAACTGCACATTTGATTTTGTTACCACATTGACCACCAAGACTCGGAATAAGCTCCCAGCAAACCCAAGAATTCAATGAAAACTTTTCCCTCCTAGTTTTAATCACTGCAGTTGAAACCTCTCCTTCTCAACAAAGGGCTGTGAGCCTCTCCCACAAGTGTCAGGCAGTAAAGGATTGGGATCAGGAATACTTTAGGTAGGGGTGGAATACAGAAAGTTCATTGCCAGGGGCAAGAGTAGATTCTGCAGATTGCTTTGAATGTTTCTCTTCCATGCTGCTCCAGGCTGAGGAATAATTTTCCCTCCTTCTGGTGTCACTGGAAGATGCACGTTGTCACTGGACGATGCTGCAAGACATGGAGAGACACCAGAGCTGTGACACAAACACCTGAACATGTGCTTGCACAGCATCTTAATGCCCATCCCTGTAGAATCATGGAATTACAGAATGCTTTGGGTTGGAAGAGACCATAAACTACCCCCAGTCCCACCCCCTGCCATGGGCAGGGACACCTTCCACTATCCCAGGTTGCTCCAAGCCCGTCCAACCTTGGACACTTCCAGGGATGGAGCAGCCACAGCTTCTCTGGGCACCCTGTGCCAGGGCCTCCCCACCCCCACAGGGAAGAATTTTTTCCTGACATCTAATTTAAATTTCCCTTCTTTCAGTTTGAAAGCCTTTCAGTTCCTCCTCGACCTCACTTCCAAGGCACCCAGGGGAACGTGGGCACACGAGTGGAAGCTCCCCTGTAACCACCCACACCCATGGGCCTTGCACGGAAGGGAAACCTCCTCAGCTCCAGGCCCTCCACCTGCTGCAAACACAGCATTGTAGGGAAAACAGAGCTTGTGCTCAAACCCTGAGTGAGGGGCACACTGATGTAGAAATAATTCACACTCTCAGGTTGTTGTATTTGATCCTTCCTGCATTAATAATTAGTGAGAGCTACAGGATGACTTAATGCGTAACCCAGTACAGCCCAGCCCTAAGGAGGGGAGGAGATCCAAACTTCATCACCTGGGATAATCCCAAAGGGCTCCAAGGCATTTTTTTGGACATACAATTTCTCATCCTTGCTTTCCAGGTTAGTAATCCACCTCTGACCTTCAGGAGTGGAAAGTCACTTCTGTCCCATGCTCACCTCACTGACTGAGCTGCTTTGGCTGTGCCATCCTTGTCCTACTGCTGCCCACCCACCCGAGGGAAGGGTGGCTTCCCTGAGCACCCCTTGGGCCTCCAATATTCATCTTTTATCCTTCCACAGTACTTGAAATCACCTACAGTCCATAATAAATATTAAAAGGAGTGGATCACCCCCCCCAAATACAGTCAGAAAAAAAGGAAAGGAGAACACACAATAATAACTCCAATTTCTGCTTTTGCAACCCAGCAAGGGAGAGGTACAAGCTACAAACCCTCACCAATAGACAGAGAGGACCTGAGCATTTTTGCCAAGTCTGTGCCTCTGCATACATTCAGAGGCTGAAACAGATCTTGTAAGTACTCAGCACTGAGTGATATCATCCGTAACACTATAGGAGAAGCTTTAAAAGCAGATTCCTACAGAAAATAATAAATCATCTGCTGGAATGGCCAGCAGCCAAAGTGACGTGACCAAACCCCATCTCCAGTGCAGCTGAGCTGGGCATTCCCCAGGGGGGAGTTTGTGTTTGGGAAGAGATGCTGCTCCACCAGACCCTGATCAGAGCTGGGCCCCTGCCAGGGCCTGGCACCCGGCCCGGGGACAGCAGATCCCCCCAGGGACAGCAGAGCAGAGCTGGAGCTTTGCCACGGCTCCAGAGGGGAGGGATAAACAGCACTGAACTGGAATTACTCCTTCTCGAGGAGCTCATCAGGGGCGTGAGGCAGAAACTGAACTATGCATGAATTGGAAGCCTCGTGCTTTAGTTCTGCTCCACTTCTGCTGAGTCTCTGCAGATACTCGAGCACAAGGGAACTGCAGCCTGCCAAGGGCCTCCAGCATGGCCAGGGAGGCTGGAGGAAGATGCTCTGTGATTTTATGCAAAGAAAAGGTCTGTGTGCCCTCAATATGACAGCACCTCTGTGGATCCCTTGCATTGTAAATATTTACTTTCACTGCATCCCAAAATTTTCATGTACCCCAAAATTAAATTTTGCTTTGAATTTTATTAAATGTGCCGTAGGAAATAAAACCTTTCACGTCTGTGATTTGGGGAGAATAAACGGGCACAGTTGCTTGGCTAGCAGCAAACCTCTCTTATTTTCCAAACCCAGAAGCCTATCATGCAGCAGCATTCATCTATTATTAGAGCATTATTTGATTTAATTAATTCTTTACTTCCTTTTACTCACTCTGCATCCTGTTCTGCTGGTCCCCCAAAGAGACAAGTCCTACCAATAGATTTGTTTTCTGACTTGGTGATAATACGTAATAAACACACCAGCAGAACACAGTATCTACTATATTCTCACCAAAAAGATCATCAAAAGCACACCATGAGGAACACTGTGCTGAAGGTGCAGCTGAGAATGTCTTTATGACCAGAGCTCTCCATTTATTTTGTGTCCTGCTCCTCTGCTGTGATTACAGGCAGCACCCAGACAGAGGTGTAGGAATAACCTGCTCCACCAGCCATGAGAAATGACTCTTGGGAGGACACAAAGACATTCTGGCAGCTTTCAGATGCAAAACGTTCTTTTCCACAGGGCAGAAAATAAAAAGAAAACCAAAACCACAACCAAACCCATAGATTGATCTGCAGGAGGGCAGGAAGGCTCTGCAGAGGGATCTGGACAGGCTGGATCCAGGCACTGAGGCCAATTGTGTGGGGTTCAACAGGGCCAAGTGCTGGGTCCTGCCCCTGGGTCACAACAACCCCATGGACGCTCCANCGCTCCAGGCCGGGGCAGAGGGACTGGGAAGGGTCCAGTAGGAAAGGCCCTGGGGGTGCCGGTGAAAGGGGCTGGACACAAACCCAGGTGGACAAGAGGCCAATGGCCCCTGGGCTGTCCCTCTGACCGATCCCCACCTTGTCCCCAGCCCAGAGCTCTGAGTGCCACGTCCAGGCCTTCCCTGGACACCTCCAGGGATGGGGACTCCAACACCTCCCTGGATCCAGTGCTTGACAATAAGGACAATTTTCAGAGAAGCCCACACACATCCATCACATGCACTGCTGCTATTTGGAACAGGATGGGAAATGTCACAATTTAAAGGAAAAACCTATGGCTAAACTTCCATGAGACACAAGTGTCTCAGCTGAATTTTTAATTTTTGTGGGTGACAGCTGGTCACTCTCTGCCCTTCTGTCTCAGAGAACTATGGACTTCACTGCTCCTCTGACTTCACACGAAGTTTTCAAAGATGCTTCCAAAATCCTTTCCCAAGGGATTTTTAAAATCTTTTCCCAAAAATACCACCCACTTAACACAAGATGGCACCGCTGACCACCTAAGGGGCTGAACACGAGCCCAGGTACATGGGACAGCTTTAAAATCTGTTTATTCAGCTCATTTTATGACTCCTGGAAAACCTTCTCTTGGTGCTTCTCCTCCCCATTCCTCGCTGTGTTTTGTCACAGACACAAATCTGTTCTCTTGCTTCATCTTCCAGCAGCCACTTGGCCAAAACAAGCTAAAATCTTCCCCAAACCTTCTTAAGGCTGGCAGTACCCTGGTTAATAAAGTGAAGAGCAGGAGTCATGATGGATCAAGGAATATTACGCAGTGTAGTCCTGCATCTCTACTTATTTTTAAGTACAAGCAGCTTACAAGCTTTGCCTCACTAAGAGGTGAACAATGCCCCACAAAACACGATGTGAACTGAAATGCAAATCCCTGTGGAGTCTGTGAGTGAGCTGCCAGCCTGGGCTGGACACTCAGCACCCACCACCCCTCTGGAATCAGCCCTTCCTGATCCACCACTCAAAACTCCTCTGACGGGACCAGGTTTCACTCACTGCCAATCTGGACCCGATTACTAAAGGGGGGAACAAAAATAGGTTGACTTGATATTAGCATTTCTCCTGGGTCCCTGGGAAGCAGAAAGACTGGGGGAAGGGTGAATTCCTTCCCTATACAACTGAGGATTACATCCTTTCTCTGGAATGTTTAAGCTAATTTGGAGAATTTAACAGATATTAATGTTCTTGCTGTGGAGTCATACACACCAGTCCACAGCCTGAGATGAATTACTTGCGAATCTTGTTCTATTTCCATAGTTCTCTCTTGAAACAAGGCATGTTTTATAGCACTTTATACTTTTTTTTTTAAAGAAGATTCCCCAAATCATTGCCTTTCTGTGAAGTCCATGGCATTCCTTAAGTTGTATTTACCGAGACAGGACCGAAATCTCTAGACCTCACTCAAAGATACATTCCATGGCTTCTCATTTCTTGAGGACAGACAAGCAGAGTTTGCCCTGTATGTGTCCTCCAGGCTCACATTTTCCAGTACCTTCCCCTCCCCTTAATGCTTCAAAGTGCTTCTGCAAAGAATCCAAACCCGCAGGCCAAACTTCTGTGGTTGTCACAAAATATCCCCCAAGTACAACTGAACAACCAGCTGGCTTTACTGGGCTTGAATCTCAACATCAGCTCCAGAATAACTCCTGGGGTTTCAGCACAGGTAACTCAGGCATTGTCCAGCTTTACCACTTCAGTGCTGCTGAAAAAGTCATTCAGCAAATCATCATCCAGGGCTGTCCCTGGGTATTTCTGGAGAGGTTCCTCCTGCACTCAAGCCCTGAGTTAAAGAATAATCAAAGAATGGATTGGGTTGGAAGGGACCATAAAAATCATCCTGTGCCACCCCCTGCCATGGGCAGGGACATCTTCCACTATCCCAGGCTGCTCCAAGCCCCGTCCAACCTGGCCTTGGACACTTCCAGGGATCCAGGGGCAGCCACAGCTTCCCTGGGCAACCTGTGCCAGGGCCTCTCCACCCTCACAGGGAGGAATTTCTTCCTAATAGCCAAACTGTATCTTCCCTCAGTGAAAAGGGTGATGTATAGACAATGTTTACACCTCTTGCTCCCACATCTGAGGTACAGCCAGACTGCGTGTGTGCACAACCAGCTGTGCAAAGTCACCAAGGCTCTGCAGTGCGCAGGGCTCACACAGATAATTCCACACCCACTCAGGCCATCATTCCTTTACACAGACCAAAATCCACTCAAAACCATTCCAATACCTGTGCCACACAAATCCCGTAGTTCATTTTGATAATTAACTCTTCCTGACAGTAGCAATACTCCCTGATTTATAGGATGAGCCAACAACTCCTGAGCGGACATTAGGGCTACACAGCCCCCTGTATACCAGGGGGTCTTGAGAGTCCTTCCACATTCCAGGCACTTGGATTCCAACTGAAGCAATACAGAAATTCTGTCCTGATTCCTTGACTCCAGTCTGGCACACAGGGACCCAGCAGAGCCCTCAGACAGTGCCCACCCTGCCCCTCTTTCCCTGCACATGCCTTCAGAGTTGTGCACTGGGTTCTTCAAGGAAAATCCCAGCTCCAGGAAAGTCAGTGGGGGATCATTAAGGCCTTAAGGCAAGAGCTGAACAAGGGCAAAGATACCTCACAGCAAAGCTACAACCAAGCCTTGCCCTGGCCACACTTTGTCAAAAGGAAACAAAATCCTGCCTTTTCTTTCCATCCTCTCCTCCTCTTCCCATGGATACGAGATGCCACAGCTCCCTGGGGACTGCACAGCTCCTCTGTCTGTGTGACAACACAGAGAACACAGGGGCTCTGATTGTGACCTCCCCAAGCGTCAGGACCCCAAATGCACAGGACAGAGCATTAATCACCATGCTGGTTTTAATTACTTAATCTTTGTTTCCTTAAGAGAAATAATCATCCTGTTATGTAAACATTTTCCAATAGAATTCCCCCACTGAATTTTCCTGCAGTTTATTCTTAGCATTTCTCATGCTTCCAAATTCTCTGTGCATAAATCACTTCATTTCTCTCTTACCCCTATTTCTTTTGCTAAACTTTATGTTTGGGACCTACAAGAAAGATGGAGAGAGATTATTTACAAGAGCTTGTAGTGCCAGGACAAGGGGGAATGTCCTCCCACTGCCAGAGGGCAGGGATAGATGGGATATTGGGAACAAATCCTTCCCTGTGAGTGGGGTGAGGCCCTGGCACAGGGTGCCCAGAGAAGCTGTGGCTGCCCCTGGATCCCTGGAAGTGTCCAAGGCCAGGTTGGACAGGGCTTGGAGCAACCTGGGCTAGTGGAAGATGTCCCTGCCCGTGGCAGGGGGTGGGACTGGATGGGCTTTAAGGTCCCTTCCAGCCTAAGGATGATTCCATGATGATGTTTTTTAACTGATGAATGACTTTACTGGCTGATGTATCGCTTTTTCTTTACCTGTTTTTTGCATTTCCATGCATTTACACGTTTTACCTCCCTCACTCTGCAGCCTCAGTCCTGCTCTTTTTGTATTTTTAGATACAGGCTGAGAGAAGTGAGGCTAAAAGTAGAGACTGTAGGTCATTTTCCTCAGTACAAATGTACTGTCCTCAGAACTAAGTGTTAGAAGCCTTAAAAATAAAACCTCTTTTGCTCTCACTAGAAGGTTAACTCATCAAAATTACAATTCTATAAAAACCAGTGGTTTACAAAATTCCCAACTTCTCCAGTATCAACGGATTTATTTAATTTTCTCTTACAGGTATCAGAGTTTTGCTATTTAGGCAGTCTCCCAGCAGGGAAACCTGCAGTCCTCATTCCCAGAATTTCCCATATACAGGTACTTGTGGGAGAACATGCTCAGGGTATAAAGGTTCATGGTTAAAACACCAGCCAAGCACCTCTGGAGAAGTGCATTCAGCCTGAAAATCAGGCATAATTTCTCTTTTAATGAGCATTTCTGGGATGCTTTCACCAGGAGAGGAGCAAGACAAAAGCAAGACAAAAGACTTTTCCTGTTAAAAGGAATTCAGGTGTAACTCCAAAATGCAAATTTATCCAGAATTCATCCTCTTTGATTCCATTTGGTTCAAGTTTTCTACTCACAGCAACATCTCCCCATTCCCAGGCAGCAGCAGCAATGACCTGTTCCTTGGCAGGGTGAGCTGTTATGTTTCCATCATAATGCACAAGCTCCACTTCAAGAGGGTGAGCAGGCAGCGGGCCAAGAGCAGAATACCTCTGCTCTGCAGCCCTTCCCGAGCCAAGATATTATTTTTACTTTCCAAAAGCATGAGTGGTCAGAAAGCAGCGCTTGGAAATTGAAACCATCCTCCATGCACCTCTGCTCCTCTCCAGTGAAGCTTGGGGATTACATGACTCGTGCAGTGTGTGGACTGCATTTGCCCTATCAGTAATGCTCTCAGCTGATATTTCTCATCTGCACCTCGGGGCTTTTCCTGCCGTTGTCACAGAAGTGAGGAGCCAAGGCTGTGCGTCCTGCGAGGAGCTCACAGGACAGTCCATCTCCATCGCTCTGGGACATCTGCTCCTGATCCATCTTCCCTCCTGAAGGGTCCCGTGCAGCCCTGCTGGGGCACTGGGAGTGTGTAGAACGGCCCCAGCACCTCTCTGCTCTATGCCACACTTGGATTTGCCTGACAGTTCTCCAGCTGTCCAGGGCTTGCTTTCATCTCAGTAGCAGCCTGAAGTATTTTTCAAGCTGTAGCATTTCTGTTTTATGACTGGCCAAATGCTGCAGTGTTCTGCTGGTATTACTATAAAAATCCAGGGGAAAAAGACTTAAGCTGAATTAATTCCATGCAGATTGTGATTCTCCACGGGTTAACTCAGTTCCTAGTGCTGACTCAATCAAATTTGGCCCCCTTTTCCTGCAGACACTGTGTTACAGCCCCAGCTTCAGGTACTGAGGGCTGATCTCTCAGCGTGTTATGCAATTATATTTTGCCTCATCTCACTCTACTTTTGACACTCCCCAGTTTTAAAGCACTGGGAGTGTCCATCATGCTCAGGACAGACACCAGTTGAACCAAATCTGCTGTACACAGTTAACTGAGACCCCACAGAAATGAGAATTCTGGTAAAACCCATAGCATTTCACATCCACATTCTGCAATGCCTTGCCCTACCTCCCTTGGCAAGCCAACCCAGACTCTGAACCTGATTGGAAATTGATTAAAACGGCAGTCTGGGGTAAGAGCAGTCAGGAGGGAGCTGGGATTCCTCCCAGGGTGCTGTGGGCTCCAGTAGCATCACCTCCCCTCTCACTGTCTTATCACAGCCACTTGCACACCTCTGAGACCATGAACCTTATAATCCAATCCACAACTGAGCATTTCTTTTTATTCCTGCAGAATGCCTTGTGCAGTCCTCATGCTCTGCTTGTGGCATTTCCCTTTGCCCTAAAATCCAGGATAAAATCACATGGTCCTTGACCGAGTCAGTTCATCCCATCCCGCAGATATTCTGAAGGAAAGCAAGCTAGAACAGCCCAGAAATTTGGCTATTTTTAGGCATTCCCAGAGCTGTTTCCGAGCTGGATAGACAGTATTATTCCAGCCAAGCTAAATTCACAGGTTACACAACCCTGCTCTCTAAAAACAGAGGGAATAGGCCTGTAAAACCTGAAGATGGCACTGAAAATTTAAACAGGACCAAAAAGTTGTTTGCTGTGACACCTAAACCCCAAAAGCACCCTGAAGTTAGAAAAATGGCTGGAGACACTGTGGTGGGTTTGTGTTTCGTAGTGAATTTTTTCTTCTTTTTTTCGTTGGTTACCAGGGAGAAAACTGGCAGGGGCGAGAGTAGTCATATGCAAATGCCAGACAATCAAGACACAAAAAGAACGGTTGATCACCCTGGCCAGTCTTTGATATGGTTTTGAAAAACACAAAAGGAGGTGGGAAAGGTGTGAGTGGGGGGGGTGGGGGGAGCAGTTCCTGGCAGCTGGAAAAGAAATTATTTTTTTCACTCACTGCCTCTTC
>WBMZ01005127.1:0-41922 GCA_013400975.1 Atrichornis clamosus
AAATAACAACTATAACAACAAAAAAAACCCAGCAACCAACTTTTCCCACCTGTCACGTGGTTCCCCTGTGGTGTAGTTGCAACCACACTCGGCAGGGGGTGCTGATGAGTCAGGCGTGGCAGGGAGGCTGCCGTACCTCACTCACAGCTGCTGGGCGCGCTGGAAAGGCAGGGACACTGCAGTACATCACTGGCGGCTGCAGGGGAAGGGGCGCTGGTGAGGCAGGGCGGCTGCAGTACCTCACGCGCGGCTGCAGGGGGCGCTGGGGTGGCGGGGAGGCTGCAGTGCCCCACTCGCAGCTGCAGGGGGCGGGGGGGTGGCGGGGAGGCTGCAGTGCCCCACTCGCAGCTGCAGGGGGCGGGGGGGTGGCGGGGAGGCTGCAGTGCCCCACTCGCAGCTGCAGGGGGCGGGGGGGTGGCGGGGAGGCTGCAGTGCCCCACTCGCAGCTGCAGGGGGCGGGGGGGTGGCGGGGAGGCTGCAGTGCCCCACTCGCAGCTGCAGGGGGCGGGGGGGTGGCGGGGAGGCTGCAGTGCCCCACTCGCAGCTGCAGGGGGCGCTGGTGAGGCAGGTGGGGCGGAGGGTGCGATGCTTCCCCCAGGACTGCAGGGGGTGCTCTCGTGCGGGCCCAGGAACCTCTCGGGGCAATGGCTGCCCTGGAAATAGACGCAGGGAGAAGATGCAGGGGGAAAGGTCTGCGTTTTCCCGGGTTTCTCACGTGTCCGGCGCAGTCTCCTTGGCGGCAGCAGCAGCAAAGCCGGGGTCTTCAGCCAAGACAGCAGGCAGCGGGCTTTCTCTCCAGAGGGAGAGAGAGAAGGGGAGACCCGGCTCCTCCTGGATCTGCCACGCAGATGGAGAGGATCTGCCAGTGATACAGCAGTGGACGATGCAGGTGTCCAGCGAAACAGCAGGGAGGAATCCTGCTGGACAGGACAGCTGGGCAGGTGAGCTCCCACAAACAAAAACCACACCACCGTCTCCCCAAGCCTGGCAAGAGAGAGTTCTGAGAGGCTCCTTCCCAGCTACCGAGAAGCCCCACCCCGCACCTTTCTCCCTGTTACAATGTAGAGCCATTACACTGGCATGTGAAGGCTCTGGCCAGTCCATTGTATCGTTAATGGCCCATACACTGTTTCCTGCGTAGAAAATGGTCCCTGACAGGGACCCGCCCCTCCTTCCCAGGCCTTTCTAGTCACAACAGGGAGAAATTCACTGAGGAACCCAAACCTACTACAGACCATGCTTATACTAAGCACCACAGGAGCATCTGGGACCATTTCCTGGCCTTGAGGCCAACTGCTTATCAGAGTCCATGTAGCCTCTTCCACACAATCAGTGTGACTACATCTGTTCTTCCTGCTGGAAACAGCTCTGGTGTGAGCTAACAGTGACTCAGACACCCTTGAGTCCATCAGGCAGTGATGCAGCTCTCCACACAGTGGACATCAAGGAGTCTCTTCAGTCATACAGATGCATCTGGTGCCAGCTGAGCTGCCTGTACAGTCTAAGACAAGCCCATGGGGCAGGCAGAGATCACAGAGGGCTGTGCAAGACACCGTTCTGAGTCAGGAAGAACAACTCAAAGCTTCTGAAATGACACCAGATACTTATGTGTGCAATAGAACAGGGCACTTTTAGCTGGTCAAGCATAATTCCTTTGGTTTACTCAGTGTTCTTCAGATCTGCCAGCATCAGGATCTTAGAAGCCTGTATTGTGACTCAGTTACAAACATCAACAGCGAGTGGAAGGCTTCTTTTGTTGTGGGATATCCAAGAGACTTTCTCTTTAGATAACTGGACGTACAAGTGCACAGGAAAGACTTAAATTGAAGTGCCTTAATATTGATTTGAATCCTGCCTTTGGGCACTATGATGATGAGTGACTGCAAAAGCCTTTAAATACAGAGAGTACTTTCTTGGCATTTTATGTGGTAAGAGATTACCCTGCATGAGAAGTACTGGTATAAGTGACCCCTACATTCAAACAAAACAAACCAGAGAATTTGTATATTGATTAACAAACTGAAGTTAGGCAAAGTCTGATTGTGATAGACTTCTATCACACAGAATCATAGAATAAACTAGGTTGGAAAAGACCTTTGAGATCATAGAATGCAACCTGTGACCCAACCTTGCCCTAACAGCTAAACCACGGCACTGAGTGCCTCATCAAGTCTTTTTTTCAACACTTCCAGTGATGGTGACTCAACCACCTCCCTGGGCAGCCCATTCCAATGCCAAACCACTCTTTCTGTGAAGAATTTTTTTCTACTATCTAGCCTAAACTTCCCCTGCTGCAGCTTAAGGCTGTGTCCTCTCATCCTGTCACTGGTCACCTGAGAGAAGAGACCGACCCCCACCTGGCTACAACCTCCTTTCAGGGAGCTGTAGACAGTGAGAAGGTCTCCTCTGAGCCTCCTCCTCTCCAGGCTAAACAAGCCCAGCTCCCTGAGCCACTCTTCACAGGGCTTCTGTTCCAGGCCCTACACCAGCCTTGCTGCCCTCCTCTGCATGTGTTCGAGCGTCTCAACGTCCTTCTGAAACTGAGGGGCCCAGAACTGGACACAGCACTTGAGGTGTGGCCTCACCAGTGCGGAGTACAAGGGAAGAATGACTTCCCTGGTCCTGCTGGCCACACTATTCCTGATACAGGCCAGGATGCCACTGGCCTTCTTGGCCACCTGGGCACATTGCTGGCTCATGTTCAGTCAGCTGCCAACCAGTACCCCCAGGTCCCTTTCTGCCTGGCCACTGCCCAGCCTTTCTGTCCCCAGCCTGTAGTGCTGTAGAGGGTTCTTGTGGCCAAAGTGCAGGACTTGGCACTTGTTAAATCTCAGACTGTAAAATTCAGACCATCTATCCAGCCTGGCCAGATACCTCTGCAGAGCCCTTCTACCCTCCAACAGACTGACATTCACTCCCAGCTTGGTGTCATCTGCAAATTTACTGCTGGAGGACTGAATCCCCTCATGCAGATCGTCAGTGAAGATGTTAAACAGGAGTGGCCCCAGCACTGATCCCTGGGGGACACCGCTGGTGACTGGCCGCCAGCTGGACGCAGCACCATCACCACCACCCTCTGGGCCCGGCCATAAGCCAGTTCTTAACCCAGCAAAGAGTGCACCTGTCCAAGCCATGGGCTGCCAGCTTTTCCAAGAGGATGCTGTGTAAGATGGTGTCAAAAGCTTTGCCAAAGTCCAGGTAGACATCCACAGCCTTGCCCGTATCCACCTGGCAGGTCACCTGGTCATAAAAGGAGATCTTCTTTGATATTTCATCCTATGTACTAAATTCACATCATGACCACATGAATAAAGGTATTGCAGACCAAATAAACAAAGAATGAAAAGATTTTTTAAAAAACTTTATCTTGATAGTTTGTTCCATTAGCTTTACTGCTAAATTCAAATAATCTTTCTCATATTACAACCCATACCTAGGGATATTATTGCACACCTTAAAAAACCAACCATATAGCTGATGTCAGATCAATAATTTCATAATTACTTTTTTCCCAGAATGCTCTGATAGCTTAATATTAGGAGTAAACTACACGCATGCATACCCTACTCTCACCATGTTTTTCATTTACCAAAAGCGATGTCAGAGCATTTTTATTGTGCTCTCATATGTAAGGTTGTTGAAAGAGATTGAAAGATGAAGGAAGAGGAGATCATGAGAAATGAGAAGGATTATAAAAGACTTAGAAATAAGCCTCAATTTCATAGAAACAGGTACCTATATTGTTTGGCTTTAAGGAAGTTTTAAACCCTTATCTTAAGGATCCTTGTCACTGCAAAATGAACTGATGTTACAATGGTTCAATCCTGTGCACAATGTTCCTGAGCTCGAGAGCTCTGCGCTCACTGTCAGTGTCATGCAGGGTTGAGGGATAATAGGCAGCTCCTGACAGACCAGCATCCTCTCAGTGGTGTCCTACTGAAAGTTTTCTGAACTCTCTCTTTGAGCTTTGAGCAAAATAAAACATGAAAGAGTGTAGAAGAGTAGGAAATGGAGACATTGAAAGTACAAAGAGTTAGAAGCAATGAATGTGAAATAGAGGAAACAGAAGCTCGAAGAAGTCAGTAGTAATGAGATGAACGGATAATATGCAGGTTGAGGAAACCATTGTTTACCCTAGGAAGCATACAGCGTAATTTCACGCTAAGGAGGCTGCTGTGCTGTTAATTTTTTGGAGGGTATGCCTAACTATGCTTGGTGCACCTTCAGAGCCCTGCTCAGAACTGTGATACTTTACAGTTCTGCTTCAGCAGAATAGGTTACTGCTTGAGCTCCCTATTCTCAAATCAGAGTCACATCAATAGATGAGTTTCATTCCCATTCCCATTTCATTTCCCTTGGTACCCTTTGGTGAACTCCAGTGATTATGAGGATAAGGGATTATTTACACGCTCTAGATCCAGGTAGAGATCAGGCTTTGCAAATGTTTATTTTATAGTCTGCAAATTCATTGCCTCTTGTGACTTGCATTAACTGAAACAGTGATTAGCAGCCATGTTATTAACCTATTATATGACCTATTATATAGATAATATCAGCCTGAATAGTACCTAAAAGCTTCAGGCTCATTTAGAATGCTTTTTTTTTTTTTTTCTCTAGTGAAGCATTAAAGGTGTTTACAGGACTTCAAGAATCTCAGTAGATTAATCATTCAAAATAAAAGTTTGCTGATTCCATCAAAGGTTTAGTGATTGCTTAGTGAAGTTAAGGAAATTGTTTCCATTTACTATTTCTTTCTGATTTCTAAAAATGACCATTTTCTACTGTAAGTTTGATTAGCTGGAGAGCTACTTTTAATTAAGTAGATAGTTTAGAAAGCAGGTAGATAGGGAAATCTAACACGAAACAGAATGTCTTCTACTTACAATACATATGATAAGATTCTGTCCTGACACTAATGGATTATGGTCTTGTTTAATTATTTCTGACAGAGAGGAAAATTTGCTGGGGAATCAGATTATTACAAGTCAGAATCCTTTGAGGGAAATAAAATTTTTAGTCTGAATCAGACTGTTTTCTCACATCTGTGATATATTCTGGAGAACAGCAAGTAAGTTCTGATCCATCTATAACCAAATGTTACCAGTTACTCATTTTGACAGAGTATAGGAAATACGAACAAGAAGTTCAAAACTGGTCAGAAGTGGAATAAAAGTCTACACCTCTCTCTTTTTCTCTCTTTTTCTTTCCTGAATTTCATTTTTAAATTTTTTTGTATAGCAGCTTTGTTTGCTTTAAAAAAATAGAGAAGAAGCTATGAGGAAGGACTCTTGAAATGTCATCCATGTTTTGAAAAGGGGAAACTTTGCATTTTCATTCAAAATCTCAGCTTTAAAAGGAACATAGTCTGCTGGGTAAGGCAGAAAATGTTAAAAGCATACAAAAGAAATAACCTTAAACATTACCGAGTTCCAGTTTGCATTTGAACCTGTGCCTCAGGCTTTCATTTTATATTTAATACTGTTTCCTGGGTCTAATTGCTCCAAAGAAGGAATGATGAAAGCTAGAGACTCTGTAGCAGTAAAAAAAGTCTACTTGTGGTTATATGTATTGGTTAAATAAATCCCGCTCTGTGAAGTTCATTTGTTGTGAACTCCTGAGGAAATGAGGTGTTTCACATCCAGAACGTTCTCAGAGGTTACCGGTGGGCCCCATCAATGGGAGTTTGCTGCTCACTTGTCCTTCCCTCTCACATTTTCTCTCCAGCTCTACATACACATGCACAGAGTGATTTCAGGAGAATTGAGCAAGTGCAGCAAAGTAAATGCTCTTGCTCCTTTCACAGGTTTCTACCCCATCTCTGAAGGCGAAGAAGTCATGTGTAGTCTGTTGAGAGGTTCTGCTGCTCTTACTTAAAACATGTTTAAAGTGTTACTTAAAACACATTTTAATCCCCAAGTTGTTGAGGACATCTACACTTTCACATATGGGGCAATGAACCCTTATGGCTTCATGTTGAGGCAGAAATCCTGATTATACTCCTCATTGTGCAGCTACTTTTCCACTCTTGAGCAAGTTCTGACTTTTCTTGTCTCTCCATAAAAAGGATTATGACAGGAAGTTCTTGTCATCAAGACACGTTATATGGCTAATTAACTTATATTTGCAATGTCTTTTTTATGGCACTTGTATGAAAAGCCTTACATTGCTGTTGTAATGAGTTTGCTCTCTTCCTATCAACTGCAAATGAAGCAGTGGCTGTTTAATACTGAAGCATATTTCTACTCTTAATTATGGGCTAGATTATTATCACTCTCAGCCCAGCTTGAAGGTACTCTCTTCTTTGCAATATTCATTTCTCAGGTTTGTGCTGTTAGGTTCAGCTAATTTATTTTTGTAATTGGAAAGGAAGTGAGTTTGAGGAGGCATCACTGTGCTTCATCTTGCCCATCAGGGCTGAATAGCTTGTGGTCATTTGAATGTGTTAAGTATCCCGGAGTGCAGTCAGGAAAAGCACTGTAAAATGTAAATTGCATTGCAGAGAAAATGTAGCAGGTGTTAGGAAGAATGAAGAACAGGACTGAAATGAAGGTGAGCCTCAGCTCAATGGTTGTGCTCAGTGCCATGGGCCTCTCAAACCGGGCACTAATCCATTTCTGACTCCTAGTATTTGCAACATCCTATTTATTTCATATTATTTGGAAGTTAATTACAGGGCCTATCAGCTCTTTTGGCTCAGCAATATTTCAGTGAAAAGTATTCAGGCATTATGTGACTGGTTGCAAGGGAGATTATCAAGAAGTCAGAGAAGTGTAATAATCAAGGGATTTCTTTGTTAATAAAGAACTTGATGAAAAACAAATTAGTTAACAGTACACTGAGTTGAAATCTTGCTGATGGCAAATTTTGAACTTAATTAAAAAAAACAAACTTGAAGACATTTTAAAGTTTTTCATAACACCAAAATTATGAAAAAAACGTTTAAAAATGTAGATCTGCAACTCACCTTTTTAGGTGTGCAGATGAACCTCATTGGTACAACATCTGAACACTTCCATCACATTATTTTAAAAATATGAAGCCAGAAACCATTGCATTTGAAATTAAATCTTGATGAATTTGTCATATTGAAATCATCTATTGTTAGGTGCATGACATCGTACTATGACTGTTTAGGAACACGTTAAGGAGAAGCCACAGCCTAGGCCTTGTCTACTGAGACAATGTGGCTGCATGTCTTCCTGGTCTGTCAAGACAGGGGCTGCTATGCAAGTTATGCAAGATGCTCAGTGTGTGGCATGCCAAGGTAGGGCATTGCCAGGATCATCCCTACAGCACACGGTTTTCCAGGGTGAACTGAAATCTAGATCCTGCCAGAGCCTTTCACAAAGCAGTAGCTGGGAACCTGTGCATCATCCTGCATCTTGCTGACTGTAATACATGACTCAGGGGGACAGGCTTTCCCTCCACAGGTAGCAAGGAGCTTGTTCCCACACTGTTTTTCTCCAGAATCAAGTATTTTTTTCTCTTGCCAAGTAATGTACATTTCAGCTGACATGGTGCTTGTGGGCAGAGTAGAGAAGAGCTCGTTTTGTATTCATGTTTGCATTCCCAAATGGAACATTCACACAATAATGATAATGCAGCACAGGAAAATTGTTTCACATTTGCTTTCCTTCATATGCCCTGTTCGTGGACTGTGTGAAGGTTTCCATTGTATACATTCAGCATGAAGTCATGCATCAGTGCCACAGCATTTCCTTGATTCTGCCTACTACATTTTTCAAATGAATAATATAATACACATGTATTTCACCTCAGGAAAACAAATGCATCCTCACAAACACGAGACAGGAAGGGAAGGGTATTTTCATCTTGATAATTCCAACCAAAAGTGCTAAAACATCATGGGTTGGGTCCCCAAAAATCATAAGCATGTCTTAAAGATCATGAGACTAGGAAAATTTATAATACTTTGAAATTTATTTCCCATTTTTTCTATTTTACTTTGAGTATTGAGGCACATTTGGGTTATGTTTTCAAATTTTTTTTCAACCAAAAATTGTTACTTTGAAAGAAAAATTTTCCAATACTTCTGCACACATTTCAGTCAAAAAGTCAGATTTGAATAAATGCACCATTACTTGTTTTGACCTTTGTAATCAGATCATGAAGGCAAGGGGTTTGTCATATTTTTGCAGGCAAAGAAGTATGACAAATAATAAGCAAATCAGGGTTTTGTAATGAAAACTTTTTTCAGCAAGACATGCTTACAGTCTCCTGAAAATGCCATGTCGAAGTGAGTTCATTTCACCCAATCCAAATTTGTTGCTTGGGATCTGTAATTGAAGAGATTCATATCACCTAATTCTATCTATCTTGTAGGTGTGTAGCCTAAATAATCTGCTAAGGCTTCTCTTATGGTTAATGGAGAGTGACAGGAACCTCTGGACTGCAACTCATTCCGCCTGTCGTAGGTGCCTGTCCTGGGGAAGGGTTTCCACAGCTCCCCTGATTTTACAAGGAGGCTTCAGACAACTCATTCCCACCTGTATTTTTCAGACAGCTGAGTTCAGTTGTGAGGGATCTTGCCAAAAATCCTCTTCCAAGCACCACTGCCCCATGTGTGAGCTGGGTTCCCAGTCAGAACCTGAACCAAACCCCACAGGCCATGGTACTTGGTAGTTAAAATGGATGCAAACTTTTGTGCTTCTATGCATTTGACAGCTTATGAAACAATTTAGTTTGTAATACATTTGCTTAAATGAAAACCTGATTAATTTCACTGTACTGACTTATTAGAACTAATAGGTTTTGTTACATGTGTTGCAATTTAAGCATTGTTAATTATTCAGAGCTGAATATCACAAAACATTTGTCATGAATATTTGCACACATTTTAAACAAAATTGTCCTTGGCAGTGTTTGCAACAGTTAAATATTTGATTTTCATGTATATTTGGGTGAGACAATTTTCTTTTCTCGAATATCAGCAGAAAGTGAATCTCACATGAAAATCCACACAAATATTTATTTAAGAAAATAGTTGTACCTGCAATATACTTGCTAGCACCTTTGAGAATCACCAAGGTGGATGGTCATGCAACCAGCAAAGCCATTTGAAGTATGTTAGTAACTTCTGTAGGTGTCACAAAGAAGATGGAAATGACAGCCATTGGGCAGCACTGCATTTCATTGAAAAAAGTCTCAATTGCCATTTGGTAATATCTAAAGCATGTAATTTTGCAGAATCTCCACATTCAGGGAAACAACTGTGGGTCTCCTAGATTGAGGTGTGACTGGGTGTTGTAGGTTTGCAAGGACTGGTTTTTGCGAGGGGGCTGCAGGGGTGGCTTCTGTGCGAAGCTACTGGAAGCTCCACCACCATGTCCTGCAGGGCCAATGTCTGGCTGGCTGCAAAGATGGATGTGCCGCTGGCCAATTAAAGTGGTAATGCCTCCGTGAGAACATATTTAAGAAGGAATTCAAAACAATCCTGGTGGCGCAGTTTTAATTCCAGCCATGGAAGAGAGGGAGAGAGAAGATGTGACCTGAAAAACAACATGGAGGCACCGAGGTCAGTTCGGAAGGAGTGGGAGGAGGTACAGGAGCCAGAGCCGAGATTCCTCTACAGCTGGTGGTGAAGACCATGGTGAAGCGGGATGTTCCCACTGCAGCCCATGGAGGACCACAGGAGTGCAGAGACCCACCTGTAGCNGAGACCCACCCCTGTGGAGGGGCCCACGCTGGAGCAGGTGGATGCTTGAAAAGAACTGCAGCCTGTGGAGGAGTGACCCACACCACAGCAGTTTGAGGGCTGCTGTTTCCTGTGGGATGGACTTGTGTTGCAACAATTCGCAGAAGACAATTGCTTGTGAGATGGACTTTCTGAAGGGAGGAGTTCCTGAAGACCTGTCTTCCAGAGGGGACCCCACGGAAGCAGCGGGGGAAAGATGATTCCAACTCTGCAGCAGGAAGAAGCCACAGATGATTAACTGACCAAAAAACCCTCATTCTCTGTCTCACTGCGCCGTCTGGGTAGGAGGTAGAGCTGGGAGGAGGGAGCAGGGTGGGAGAAAGGTATTCTCCAAAAGCTCATTTTACTTTTCATTATCCTGTTCTGTTTCTGTTAGTGTAGTGTAATAAATTTACTTTCATATCTCTTTAAGTTGAAACCTCTCTTGAGTCCTTTTCTCAAACCTCATTAATGCTTTGAATCTTTTTTCTCTCCTCTGTCCAGCTACAGGGGCGGGGAGTGAGCCAGGGTAGTTTCCATTTCTCAAACCACAAAACTGGGACATCCACACTCTGCACTACACAGCACACTGGGCTCTGCACTGCATCGGTACCAGCTATGCAACCTTTGCCTGGAGTGAGGCTTCCCGTGTTTCCATCTGAGACAGAGGGAGTGGGGGAAATATTGAACATGTCAGAGAGTGACAGCCCTTGAGACCAGTCTTTCATTTGGCAAGATGCTTGATATTCATCCTGCCAAGATTTGGATTTCCATGGCATAGATGTTTACCCCTAACCTAGATTACTCTCGTCAACTACAACTACATGATCAAATAACTCATCTTTCCTCATTGCTTTAAGAACCTGTTGCATTTTTTGTATAGACCAGTTGAATATTCTTTCATCTTGTTTTCTTCCAAGATGACCCCAGGTCAATCTGGGGGTAGGAAGCCCCAGAGACAATTTCCTATAATCAATATGTGATTGTGGTGGACACAGCTCTCAAGTCCAAGGACAGGTGTCACAGCTCCAAATCACCTTGCAGAGTGCAGAGCACATACCATTATCCTCATGATATTAAAACACCCTTCCTTATGACCCAGCCACTGTGTCATTTCAGTCATTTTGAATTAGGACAAAATCACACAGATAATCATGTTGTTCTAGGGCCAAGTGCTCAAATGTGTGAAAGAAGACTGTTTGTGCTAATGTGGGCAGCCCTGAGTACTGCGGACATGATACACCCTGGCACCAGAGTACAGCTCTCTTCAGACGCAAAAATGGGGCTATTACTCCATATTTTCATAAAAGGGATTGTAGGCATCTGCATGACTGTTAGATAAGGATAGGTGAGGTAATTCCCTATTACCTTGGATGACATATCTCTGTTTCTGCCTTTTCAGGAGAGGAAAAACCAGTAGGAAGAAGATCAGGCCAGTGGGATGAATCAGCAGCTGTTGAGTGAGGAATGCACTGGCAGTTTCTCAGGACTAAAGAGAGCTGGTGCGTGAATCCAGTGCCTGCTGCTCTTTGAGCTACTGCCTGGACCAATAAACCTCCTGTTAAAATGAGCCTGCTGTGACTGTTTTGTTGGTATTTTTAATTTAAACAATAGCTAATTAAATATGAAAGCAATTAGTATTTCTGTTCAAACAGCTGTCATGTAATGTCTGCTGCTGCAGTTATGATTCCTTAGCAGCACTGCAAATGGTTTAGAAGTAAAGACTTTTGGGGAGGGAAAGGGGAAATAGAGCAATATTTACTATGGGTATTGAAAACCACTGGCAGGTGCATTTAGTTTCTGCTGCACCAATTTACGAGCGTGTGGAGTGCTTATAAACATAAATATACTTTGGGTTATGGTGGAACTTTAACGCTAAAATATACATGTGGGAGAGAAATACAGTTGCTGATGTTGTCTCTCAGCTTTAACCATGGAAGAGTTTCCTCTGCAGAGTCTCAAAATGTCAGTGGAGAATGAAAGTATCATGATCTTCTTCCACCCTTGATGTTCTTCACACAGCCCAGCTTGATGACAGCAAAAAAAAAGGACAATAGGGAACTAGTGAGGCACTAAGTCAGATGGAATTCCTGTTCTCTTGGCAGCAGGCTGTAGTTTAAATAAGGAAAAGCTAAAGCTTTCTTAGCTTTTCTACATTTCCTACCCTACCCTGTTGGGTGGTGAAGCATCAGGCTCTGCAGGGATGTGGTTTTGCTGAAGACATCCTGGCAGTGACAGGATCAGCAGCAGCCTGGGTGTGGGCAATGCATGGAGCTCCTCGTTCGTACCCTGGCAATATGCATCTCCCCTTTCACTCCTCATGGCCCTGCATGTTCCTGCAGCCGGGGGCTGTAGTGCAGCTGCAGGCATGTATGTTTAACAGCAGTGTGGGGGATCTGCACACCTTCTCTGTGCCGTCCCTGTCCAGTGTTCCTGCATTGGAGTGTGTCCTTGCAGCTTTAAAAAGTCCAAAGTCATACAAGGGCTGCATTTGCTATTATGGTCTGCATCCTGGCCCACTGGAGCCACACACCTGCCACTCATTTTACATGTAGTTCAGCCTGCAATTTTGCATTCTGAGCTGGCAATGTGTACTTGATCAGATTTTTTTTTCCACAAACTAATAGCAAGGGTTCCATAATATTTTAGATTCTTATTGATATTACCACG
The DNA here is from genome assembly GCA_013400975.1 of Atrichornis clamosus. NCBI lineage: Eukaryota > Metazoa > Chordata > Aves > Passeriformes > Menuridae > Atrichornis > Atrichornis clamosus. The sequence goes on from WBMZ01005127.1 coordinate 12,365, forward strand.
ATTTTGTGTTCAGCCATGTACCAATGTAATGATAGAGTTAAACAGAACTGCCATCATTAGAAGTTCCATTCTTGTATAAGAATATAGGGGGGAAAGTATTCTTAAAGCAGACCTCTAGCTGGTCTAAATCAGCACAGTTTCCTACAAATTAAAAGCTCAATTTCTTTTACTGTGACTGAGAACCAAGTCTACTTCTGGCTTTGGTTGGCAAGCATACAAAAGAACCTCATTACTTCCAAGTTTTTTATTGTGAATAAATAATTGGCATTGATCTATGTTCAGTCACCTTCTATACATTATTAAACACTTGTTTACTAAACAACCTTTACAGTTTAAAAACAAGAAAAAACTTCACTGAAAAATGAATCAAATCTCAGTATAAAATCAACCTAAGGAGTTTAGAGGTAAGGTGAGTGAAGTTCATTTAATTAAAAGATTGCTTGAGGGGAGACAATGGCAGATCAATTTTTTAAGTTCGTGGAATTATGCACTGATATGCAAGTTTAAAGCTGCTGCCTCTGATTGCATAATATAACAAATAGGAAACATTATATATTTATGAACCATTCAATATCTTCCCCCTTTTTTCGACTGGTTTATTGGAAAAGAAAAAAATATCCATTCCAAGTTGTGACAGCCCGAGTTAAACAGACATTACCAAAATATATATAAGAAGGTGTTAACGTACTTTTCAACATGAAATTCTAATTGAAGCTTCCACACAGTGGGAAGCCAGGGAGTAAGTTTACGGCCTGGGGACATGCAGAAACTGCTTTATAAGAAATTGCCTTTTTGATAGGGAATATTAACTGATTATTTTTTAGGTTCATAATTTATTGAATATGTTTCTTCCATTTATTTGTACTTGGGGAATTTTCAGAATTTCCTGAAACTGTGAACCTTTTAGTTTCTTATTAAGCGGTATATGCAAAAAAATATACATAGTGGAAATGTTAAAAAAGTTTTTGTAAAAAAGAGTCCTTTTAACTAATCAGTAGTCTGAGGACCAGAGGTACATTGAGATACATTGAGATACAAAGGTTTTGTAAATTTCTGTAAAACCATAATATAAACAATAATAATTGTGAAAAATGCAGTATCTTGGAATTTTAAATATTTGTACAGTGATCGTATAAATGGCCTTTTATGGGTACGCATAAAACTGTGTTATTTTTATTAATATTATTATTATTGTTTATTATTATTGCAGCATAACACACCACTTGCTCTAGTTAAAAGTCCCTTTGCATTTTCATTACATATCCCATTTTTGGTGGGGTTTATAACTCAGTCATAAAATTCTCTGCAGGCTAGAAATTGGCAAAGGAACTCACATTCTAAAGTAAGCTGTTTAATGAATAAAATGGAACAAAATTAATCTGGTTGGTTAGAAAAATGGTTGGGGAAACTCACTACTCCATTAAGTAGTACCTGAAGTTAGTTTATTACGATTCTATTTTTAAATATCACTTGTTGCTTGGAAGCAAAACTATGAGCCTATTCCATTGGTCCTATTTCAGGTTTTGCCTGGGGACTAGGAAGTGATTTACATCTATTCAGGCTTTGTGCAAAACACTTAAATTTATGGTATCTTACATGAGGTTCACATATCTGAATTCAGAACAAGCAGGACAGCAAGAAATCTGGCCTCTTGAGTTATGATTAGCCAGTGGGTGTGCAAATGTTCTGCTTCTCAAAGCTTGTCTGTCACACCATGTTGGAGCACAAGGCAGAAATCCCAGAACCAGCATGGCTGGAAGCCAGCATGTCCAAACACAGAGTTTGTTTTTTTACTACTTTACTGCAAGTCTCATTATTTTTGTCTGACTCCTAACAGTATGCATTCCTTCTTCTTATATAACTACCTTAGTGTGGATGTCTGAAACGTTTCATTGTTGTGGTTTTCAGTTATAAAGAGTCACGGGACCATTCAGGTTGGACTTCAGGGTCAGGTGTGGTGCCCAGAAATGTTGCTCAGATCAGCTATGATTCTTCTTCTCCCGGTATGACTTGGGCTCATAAAAGTTTGGCATGACCCATGAACAGTGGTGGGTGAAATTACAAGTCTTGCAAAAGAACGTAAACTGAGCCTTGGCGAAGGAAGGGCAGCTGTTTGTGCAGCTTTGTGTGCTGCCCTTTAAGCAGCACAAAAGAAGTAATTGGCTACTCAGAAATCCATGAGTGAAACAGTAAGATTCCTATGAGATTCAATGACAGCACTGCAGGACAGGTGGAGATTTTGGATGCCTATAAGAGAGAATCTTACAGGAAGAATTGCATGATTTGGTGGATACTGAACCATTTTCAGAGTCGCAGTTTTGTAACTTGGGCTTTTTCTGTCCAGTGGAGGAATTGGGAGGTGGTTAATGGATTTGTTCTAGTAAGGATCAGGACATGCCATTGGCATTAACATCTGCTGATGTGGAGGTGGTATCATGGACTTTGATTGAAGCTGGGGCCATGAATGGTGGTGAGAGTGGGCAAACTGCTGCTAAAACACTGCCATACGCAGCTACTGAAGTTTCAAAGTTAGGCTGTAAATCAGGTGAGATTTAAACATTTTTATGCTTTTATATTGTTATATTTCTATAAATAATAACCAAAATGACTACATACCTCCTTTCCATTGCAACCAAATTGTTCTAAAATAAACCCTACATCTATGCATACATATATATTTAAACCCCCCCAAATTTTGTGTTGTTTCACTCTTATCTGCCCCAAGGGATCTATTGACAAGAACCTGAGTTATCCTCACCTTCAGAAGCAAGTCGTAACACTAGGTCATTGACAAAAGCCTGCTAAAATTAAGACAAATAATACTTTTCTCATTTTATCCAGTAATTCAGTAATTTGTTTTATCATAAAAGGCAATTAGGTTGGTCAAGCATTTTTTCCCTTGAGAAATCCATTCTGACTGTTCCCAGTAACCTGTTTCTCCTTCATCTGCCCAGAAATGTGTTAAAAGTGTACTTGCTCAATGATTTTTCTAGGGACCACAGTGATGTTGACCGACTTTCCAGTTGACCCTTTGTCTTATCCTAAAGATGGTAATGTACAGGTTTTCTTATTTATAAAAATGACTACATAAGAACTATTGTACCAGGCTACATCTGCAACACAGGAACATACCTAATTTGAAATGGAATATATATTTCTTTTTATGTAAATGATTGTAAGGAAACAAACCTTCTTTTGTTCTATTGTGCAGGGAAGAACAAGACCACAGTATGTGACTGGGAGCCCTCAGACCATTGGAATATATATTGCAAGCACTGAGTATTACTGATGGCAATGAGATTCATGTTCCTGGACCCAAAGTACCTTCACGAACTGGAAATAAATTTATGTTTGTGTACCAGAAAATCTGTTTGTGTATGTGTATACATGTGTATACATGCTTGAAATACTTTGCTTTCTGTCATTTAAAGTCCTTATTACACCAGAAGGAGAAGCCATTTATTCTGGATTTGGATCTCAGAACATTGAAATGAAGGCGGTCTTTGGCACAAAGGGTAGAGTCCCTTGGTGTCACAGGTATAGCTTCATATCATCACTTTCATAATGCAATAAAACTCTTACATTATTTTATATATATATCCAGTTGATTTGATTTACTTTCTTTTCTTTTCACAATCTTCCTTGTGTGTAAAGACTGTTATATCTCCTGGAATATAAATATCTTTGGTTTAGTCAGTTACTCTCTTCTTCTCCTGTCCCAATTTCACTGCCACTTTCTTCAAGAAAAGTGCCTAAGCATCTAAAAAATATTCTAGGTAAACTCAGTTGTGCCTCAAACACTGACATCAATGTTTTCTTTCCTAGATAAACCTCTCCTGCTATATTATATGACATTATTTAATTTTCACATAATTTTCCTGTAATTGATCAAAATTCCAAGTTGGTTTACTTCCTCTGTTTTCTAGTTGATGGTCCCCTATCTCACAGTAGAAATTCTTCCTCTTAAACTAAGTGCACTCTCTGGCACTTTGTACAAATTTACAATAAATATTTCTCGTATCTTTTAGCACAGTCTTCAAGCTTCTTTTACTAACAATGGCCTCTAACACTGTGCATTAGCAGCAGACTTGTGCCAAGATCGGTAATAAAGATATTATGATCAATTTCTTAATCATTAGTTCTGGGAAAACCTCAAGAATAATACTTGACTCAACTTTTAAGTTATTCCTAACCTGTAAAAGTCAATAATACTTTTTCACTAGCCTCTTATGTTGTTCCATTTGTTTGCATCTAATTCTTACACTAATCTGTGTCTGCTGCAGTTTAACCAATGATTTCCCATATGGCAACATGTCAAATGATTTACTGAAGTCCAGTTAGATTAAAACCCTTGCCTTTCCTTTATCTAGAAAATCAATTAACTCATCAAAAAGAAATATCTACTAAGGCTAATGTGATCTGTCTTTGGTGAATCCATGTCACATATTGCCCTATTTCCCATTTACTTCCATATATTTAATTATTCTTCCTCTTAAAATATCTTCTTAGTCCTGGATAATGTGGCAGTCAAATTAATGGGTGTAAAGCTGTCCAGATTACTTTCTTTCCTATTCTTAAGTCTAATAGTAGTAGAAATAGCAGTAGTTTTACTACTGGTAATAGTATTTCTCAGCATCATTATTTCTTCATAATTATTGTAACATTTAGAGAACAGTAGATATAATAAAATCCATATTAGTGGCTGCCTGGGATGTCTGCTGGTTAAGAGAAGGCATAGAATCAGAGAATACCTCAAGTTTCAAGGGACCTATAACCTACCCAAAAATAAATCACATGACTAAAAGCATTGTCCAGTTTATGCTTGAGTTCTGACAGGTTTGGTGCCGTGACCACTTCCCTGGGGAACTTGTTCTATGGAATCTTGAAATGGTTTGGGTTGGAAGGGACCTTAAAGATCATCTAGTTCCAACCACCCTGCCATGGGCTGGGACACCTTTCACTAGATCTCATCCAGCCTGGCCTTGAACACTTACAGGGATGGGACATCCACAACTTCTCTGGACAACCTCTGCCAGTGCCTCACCACCCTCACAGTAAAGAATTTTTTTCCTAATATCCAATCTAAACCTTCTTTCTGTCAGTCTGAAGCCATTCTCCCTTGTCCTGTCACTACAAGCCCTTGTAAATACCCTCTCTCCATCTTTCCTGTAGGCTCTTTTCAGATACTGGAAGGTCACAATTAGGTCACCCCGAAGCCTTCTCTTTTCCAGACTGAACAGTCCCAATTCTCTCAGTCTTTTCCTCATAGCAGAGGTGCTCCATCCCTCTGATCATCTTGGTTTCCCAGCTCTGGTCTCACTCCAACAGATTCATNGCTCTGGTCTCAACAGATTCATGTCTTTCCTGTACTGGGTCCCCAGAGCTGGATGCTGCACTGCAGGGGGGGTCTCATCAGAGCAGAGCAGAGCAGAGCAGAGCAGAGCAGAGCAGAGCAGAGCAGAGCAGAGGGGCAGAACCCCCTCCTTGTATACTCCTTCCAGTATCACCTTAAGATGAATTGATGATACCAAGATATATTCTGAAGAGAAGAAAAATTATTATTGTTGTTTTTAAGTTAACCAAGCATAATACTGAGACGTTAGCCCAAGGTATCACTTATTTGTAATCTGCAAATTTATTACTTTAATTGCATATAGATAATTACCTATATCAGAAAAATTAGAGATAAAAGATTTAATTTGGTGGCATTTTTCTGTCGAAATATGTTCTTAGATTTAGGTAAAAATCACTCTGCGTATTATTTTCAAGGAATATTTGGTATATTACCCAGTGTCATTTCAGCAGCCTGTTCCAGCCCTTGGAATCACAGTGCAATTCCCTGTGCAGTAAAATTTCAGCTTCTTCATACAATTAGTAAATATTCATAGGTCCTTTTGTATATTGATTGTAATGCTTGAATGACTGGGGAACCAACATGATATAAGGGATCTTCTATGGCATTAAGCCTTGGCTACATCACACCTCTGTGTCCAGACAAAATGTGAGTGCAAATTCCTCCTCTTCCTCCCTCATATTTGTGCTTTTGTGAAAAGAAAGCCCAGATGCATTGGTCAGAAAGGATATTTATAGAACAACCATATATAAATGGCACTTTATGGGTCAGCTAGGAGGAAAATATGTCCTAAATATTCCTGTCAACTGCTCCAGACCTACTACGAGAGTTGGTGCAAGTTCATTTGTTGTCAAGTTGATTTAGTGATAGGGAGGTAAGAGGATAATACCAAAGCAAGGATGCAGTGGGAGGAGCAACGTCCATAAAAACATACTTTACTGTGGATCTTGGCCTTAACAACCTGTGCTAGTTTCCTGTATCTTCAATCCTGACATGTGGAAATGGCATAAAAACTTTCTTACCCCAAAGGGTGTTCTGAGGATAATTGCAGTGAAGCTTGAAAAGGCTCATGTCCTGTCACAGTACAGGCTGTACAAGCTGTTAAGACACTGGGAACATTGCACTGTGTGATAAATATTGATCTTTTAAGTGGCATTAGCAGTACAATCATTCCAGTGTTTATCCAAAATAATATAAGTCAACACATTGGAGGGTGTTTTTCTGAATACCAGCGGGTACATTTCACTGTTGCAGTGTTCTTCATGTTGGTGAATTTTGTTTACCAAAAGTCTGCAAATAATTTCTCTCAATAAAAATGACTTACTCTCAATGTATATGCAAAATTATGTGCTAATTTTGACAAAGTGTATTACTGCCTACTTTCATAAGGTATCAAATTTTAAAAATAAAAATGGTCTCTGTGAATGAAGGCCTGATGAATCAATTTGAGGGTAGGACTGGGAATCATGGTTACAATCACCTTGGACAGAAAAAACAGGCAGAGCAGACATACCTGCAAATGAGAGAGAGAAGACAAAGATGAAGTCATGCAATGCTTGTTCTTAATCACTGACAGGAAACTTTCCATATCAGCAGCACTCCTGTAGCACACACTGTCAGCAGGCTTTACTTCCCAACCACAGCTGAAGCCTATGGTCCAATCTCCTGACCTGCTGCACATATTTTCAGCTTTATTTAGGGAATAAAATAAAGTATGTAAACCCTGCTTTTAATTTCTCCTTGTGTTTAGTGTGAAGTTAATTTTTATTCAAATTTTGAGTAATTTGCAATTAATAATAAATATAGTTACAAGCAAAAAGGATGTTTTCCCTTGTACAGTATTTTAGGATATTTCAGAGTACTTTTCATTCAATCAAAGTGCCTGAATTGCACAGAATAGTGAGTGTACCCTTTCCTTCCATTCCTTCCATTACTGCACTTCCCTCAAAAGACTAACCCATAGAAAATAGAAGTATTGTCAAAAAGCAGTAAGTAAGAAGACAGAGTGAGACACTAAAGATAACAAGACATGACTCATTCTGATCTACTCTTGTAAAGCATTGCAATAGAATTTGCCAATAATATTTGCCATTGTACAGTGGATACTTTTGGATCTTTTTTTCCTGATGGGAAATTCATAGGGAGTCTTCATATTCTGTCTGTCAGAACTATGATGTTTAGTTTAATCTAAAACCAGATATACAGCTAGAAAAACTTACAATGGTTTAATACATTCCGTGCATTCTCTAGAGGCATTCTACTATGTACACCTCTCCTACTTCAGCTTAAGAAGCTGTAAGGACTGCAGCAAGAAGTAGGAAGAAGGAGGAAGGATTTTTTTAATCTCACCTGAAGAAATATCTCAGACACATTTCTGAGGTTGGATTCCCTAGGGCTATGTCTACACTAATAAATTAACATGTCCTTAGGAATATTCCTGGACAACTGGCAGGGAGAAGCTAACATCTCCTCAGACTGAAAACAGAGTAGCTACCTGCAAACTGCCTGTTGGAAATGGTGCTTAGAAATCTACTCTTTCCAAGGAAATTGAATTAGGAAATTTCACATTGGGACAAACCCAAAGCAAGCCCCAAATTTCATGTAACAAACTTTTACAGTTTAATTTATATTGCATCTCAACTCTTTGTTTGTAATATCCGTAATACATCCCCAGTGATCCAGCAGCAGGATGATTACCTGAACCAAGGAAGTGCTGGTTCACAGAACTAATGCCTTGTATTTTCAGTGTTGGCTGCATTGGCATACAGGCAACAGTCAAGCTTTATCAGAAGTTGAAAGGGTTCTTTAATTTCAAAAAGGATAATAATATAGCAAAGTTCCTAACTGCAGCATCCACTGGAACTAAAATATTTAAAATCTGGCCAAGCAAAAAGAACTTTATATTCTACCTCTTCAAACTTCTCCTAAAAATACCCCGACACCACTACAAACACAAAAATAAACAAAAAGAGCCAACCAAGTAACCAACCAACTGACCAACTAAAAAAACCTACCTAAACAAACAAACAAAAAAACTGTATTTGACTGCAAGCAATAAGCAGATGTCTGAGCAGAGATTTTGGTGGGGTGTTTTTTGTCTTTATTTATTGCAACAATGAGCAGATAGATGATACTACTTCTTGGAAATTTCATATTTGGAAGAGAAAGTGTCTGCGTGCAATAAGCACAATTAAAAAAAAAGAGGTAAGAAAGAAAAAAAAAGCTAAAGCATCAGGCAAAGATAAGTAATATCAAAAATGCCAATGTTCATGGAGGTCAGCACACTTCAGAAGTGTCGGAAGAGTATTTATCCTGACCTTAACAAAACAACCACTACCACAGAGGCAAAATGCAGCTGATAATACCACATAAAGTAGTCAACTTGATGTACTGATAACTTTATTAGCCAAAAGAACTGAACAAAGGCCTTTTGTTCCTGTGAATTTTATTTCTAGTGTCACTGTTGTGCTGAAGAACCTCCACCCTACAGATGTGTGAGGAGCACAGCAATCACTGCTTGGTTCTGTTAATAACTAATGAACAAATACCTACAGTGCCACCCACAGGCACCTGAGATTTCTCCTGGTTACTAAACAGGTTCCCACCTTTCACTTCTCATCCAAAAGGAATTGATAAATAGTAGTGTTTTTATTTCCACTGGACTAAATCACTCTATGACAACCTTGGAACTTTTAAAAACTATTTTTAAACTATTAAAAGATAAAACAGAAAGAGGAAAACAAAAAAAAAAAAAAAGGAAATAAAAGAGAAGAACTATTTTTAAAGTCTGTTTTCAAGTTTAGTGTTGACATGCCTGCCTAAAGCTGTCTACTAAACTGGGATGAGTAGTCAACATCTGTTCTGAATTATTTATTTATTTTCGACTGCAGAAAATTGGCAGCTCCAATGTCCCTAAGAGAAGGATAATTGTAATTATCTATGATGTTGTGAAAACTGTTTCAATGGCTCAGCAGTTACTGAGGGCCTGGGGTTTTTCCTCTTCTTCCAGCATATATATTCCAGTGTGAGTGTGTGGATGTGGAAAAAAATAAACTTTCAAGTGCTTTTTGTAAGTTTTATGAGATTTTTTTCCCCTCTATGCCACTTTGAATGCACTATGATGTTTTGCTAATTAGAGGGTCCAGAACATGCATTTTAAATATGCTATTTATTATTAAACCTGATGAAATGGTTACTCATACAAGGTGTCTATCTTTCAATGTGCTGTGCTTGAAAAGGCTGTTGCACCTGTGTGCACCTGGAATGACTAATATATAATATCTGAAAAAACATGGAGAGTTAAATATTGTACTAAATTATAATATTAAGTTATACATATTTACTAAATATGTAAAAATGCTGATCTCTAATTTCTGCCATTTTGTAGGAAGAAGAATCAAATATCACGTCCAAGAAGTGAGTCATTTTCTCAGAAACCCATTTTTATTGCTATTTGAAATAAAAGCGAATAAAATTTATAGTGAATCTTTCACTGAAGCTTGTGTCTCCAGCTCATCATCCAGGCTACTGGAATTCTTTTTACCTGGCTTTATGTGAAAAATAGAAAAATTGAGAAAAGAACTGCTTTCCCTGGAACTAAAGGAAAGAAAAATGGGGAAGATATTGCCTTATATATATATATATGAAAAAAATACATCAAATGCTAACACAGATGAAAATGAAATATGGAATTATCAAGTATCCATGAATTGTGATAAAAGGCATACCTGACTCCTATAGACTACCAAGTCCAGAGAGTGTGTTGATGAGGAATTATTAACCACATAATGGTGACATATAAATGTAAAGACTGGTGGGACTGAGGGAGTTGAACTAACTTAACATCTGATGGATAAGGAAAATATCAGGAGATAAATGCTAGATCTGTACTAATAAACTGAACAGTGTCAGGGATCATTCTCTTGACACTTGAGGCCAATAGGCACAGTCTCGTCACAGCCATGCTATTAAACTCTCTTAGCCTCCAGCACAACACAGTCAGATCTGCCCTGCCATTTGGGAATGATCCCCAACCTGTACTAACTCCTGAACTACATCCAGAAATTTCCTGGCTAGTTGGCTGTGGCCAAAATCATGGACATTATAACAACTCACCAGCAGAGATGACTGAATCCCAGTGCTGATTCTAGCTCCAGTTCATTGGCTTATTTTCTATGCACAGCTATGTTTTCCAAAAATCCTTATATTTTATCAGGGAGAAAATGTGCAGAAAGCAGTAAGTTGTACATGATACTAGAAAAAAATCACATTAAAAAGAGCTTTCATTTAAATTAGTTTGTTCTGAAAACAAATTCATCATGATCAAGTTGACAACAAAATAGGAAAATAGGTCAATGTAGGGAAAGAAGAGGTCAGAGTTACTTGGAAATATTATCTTTCTATAATTGAATGACACCCTCAAGTAGTTCAAAATGGTAACACAAAAAATTTTTTCCACAAATTTATAAAGAAGAGATGATTTAGAGAACAAAAGAAAAACAAATGGCAAAATACTGATATTTAGAATAGGAGAAAGGAGATCCCAAGGACTTTAAAACCGTTTGACTCCATTTTGATACCCCAAAAGAGATAGAAACAGAATCGTTAATCTGGTTTTGTGCAGCTGGTAGATAATAAGGTGTTAAGGAAAGGGCAATATGGATTTGTCAGGATTTGACAAAATATGCCAAGCCATCTGATTTTCCTTCTTGACATGTTAACTGGCCAAGAGGATATGCAGAAGCACTAGATGCGTTTGATAGCCTGACTTATGTAAGTCTTTTGATGTGGATGCATGGCATTTTTACAAATAAATTTGGGAAATGCAGTCTTGATCAAATGAAGCTGAAGAACTGGTTGGGAAGAAACCCCTGCATACTCAGAGTTCTCACTAGTTTTCTGCCAAACTGGAAGGCTCTTTCAGATTGGCCTCCCATACAGCAGTTCTGGGACATGTATTATTTAATATTTTCATTAAAGACATGGATGGCAGAATAGTGAATATACTTACGAGAAGTGGAAGGACTTCAGGCTGGGAGTGGTTATATCAGTTTAGAGGACAGAAGAGTAACATTATGGTGTATTAGAGAAATAGACTGAAATCAATAAGAAGAAATTTCTGAAAGGCAACTACAAAGGAATACACTCAGAAAGGAAAAATAAAAAGTACTTAAAAAATGGAAAACAAAAGGAGAGAAATATAAAAAATGGGAGTTAACTACAAACTGTGTATGGGTTAAATATACAATCTTATAAGAAGACAACATCATTCTAAAGTGTATTAATTTCAGAGTTGTGTGCAGGATTTAAAAAGACAATTGTTTAATTCTTCTCAAACTACTGAGGTCTTTGATCCAGTTCGAGTTTGTAGAATTTGAACTACACATTAACAAGCAGGCTGGCAAACACTGTAGACTCTAAAAGAGATAACAAAGACAACAAAAGATCACAAAAAGGTAAATTGTCAGGAAAGGATGAAAAAAAAATGTTTAGCCCAGAAAACAGAAAATTAAGAGATGTAAACTCTGTTCAAATCTGTGAAACTATACAGGCTCACACAGGAATAAAAAGGATTTCTGAGTCTCAAAAAAATGTAATTTCATCCATTTAATTTTTTTTAATATGTATGTAAATCCAAGGTTTTTTGCAAGTCTGTGATGAATCACAAGTTTTCCAGACTGTGAATTTGATGATATTTGCCAGCTTCACTGCTAGTATCAGCTTTCAGGGTCTTTGGCTTGAGGGCACAGTTGCTAATATTGTCTGCTCCAGGGCTGGTGATCCGTGACTTTGAGCATCCCCAGGACACCCCATTACTCCTGCATTCCCCAGGGCCATGGTCGCCTTGGGTTCCATCATCCAAATCCTTATCAGCAGCCTGAAGTTTTAATAATAGGGAAATTAATATAAAAACTGTTATTATGTTTTTCAATGCTGAAATTAGGTTTACATAACAGCTAATTACCGTTTCTTGCATTCATTTACAAATAACATTTCCCCCTCCTGCAGGAAGAACAGGAAAAGGAACAATCCCAAATATTATAATCAGCATCTCTCAGTACCTGCTGGATAGAATACAAGAATGGAGTTATGCTGCCAAAGCAAACCCAGATGCAGATTTTATAAAGGGGAGATTGGGAGGGGAAGGAGGGGACTGGTGATCTCATTTTCTCCATGAGTCCTTGTTGAGTGCAGTGCAGGTGTGTGGGGTGGAGAACAGTCACTGCTGTGTAACTTCACTGTCCATTGTGCACTGCCCCATCTAACACGCAGCTCAAATTGAATCTGTTGTGAAAAAGAAGTGCAAAGATATGTGAGGAAAACAAAGATGTGAGACCCTACTGCTGCCAGAAATATATCCTTGACTAACATAATTCCTCAGTTTCAAGGATTTAGGAGCAAGCACTGTGTATCAGCAATGTGTGATTTAGATTGAGCCCTGCTCATTTAATAACATTTTTCCTAGCCTTGAGGAAAAGGGTTTAGAAGTCCTTGAGTAGATGGGTGTTTGCAGAGGCAGGATCCATGCACAGGGCACAGTTTAAATACAGCTGAGGGCTGTACTCCTGTGGTCTGTGATGTGCTTCTGCAGCTGTGGCAGATCCCTCCCTGCCACACTGGTGAGGACAGAGTGCAGGCCATGCTGGGTACATTTTTGTAGCCTCAGACCCCTCATCCTCTGTTACACTGGTAGAATTTATGATAGAATCAAGCCTCTATAGTGTGAAATGCTAATGTAACCCAAATACATGAGCTATAATCCATAGCCTGAAGGAAGGTCTCTTATCCTTACGTCTGGGAGTGTGCTGCTTTTGTGGTGCTGAGTTGATTTTGCTAGTAAAATAAGGCAGCTCCTGCCTCCAATCATAGGTGTATATTGTATTCATGCTACTCTGCTGAATTTTATATTCCCTAGGGTTCCTCTGGGTTTAAAAATTTAAGGGGATGAGGACAATGATACAAGGTGATACTTGATATAATGACAATCTAGCAAACTTTGGTGATGTGAAAAGCAACTGAATGAGAAATTGTTTTTACTGAAATAGATACGAACAGTCTTACAAGTCTAAAAGATTTGAAGATTTATTATAGTCTCAAGAAAATAATAGATGTGGCTTTTGTTCTGGCCACCTGCTGTTTCCTTACTAAAGTGAGATCCAGTTTAGTTTTATTTCAAATTCATAATTATGGCAGAACTGGTTTAGCTTTTCAAAGTCCTACCTTTGAGAGTCATAATGCTGATTCTTGTGTAAACACAGGCACAATTCTGCAGAAGAGAGCAGATAAGCAAATACATATAAGGCAACTGGCACGTTGCAAAATAATTATTAAGTCAGTTTTCTCCTATAATTTGTATTTATTGAGAGGCAGTGGTTAATCCCAGATAGTTTTTACCCTCTTAATAAGGTCGGGGGGGAAGGCAGAGGGGAGAGGAATAAAGGAATACATCTATACATAATTCCATGTTGAGCTGAGCTTGTTAAACCAGATACTCTGAAGCTAAAGAGTTTCACAGAAGAAAAGAGGAAAGCCTTTTCAACTTCCTGAGAGAAGGTAGCAATAAACTGGCTTGATGATCACTGTTGTTAAATTGAGCCCCTTGGGATGCTAGGTAATTTGCTGGTAAAGTGAAAGTCTTGGTCTTTAGCAAGGCTGTTTGAATGACTGTCTGGAGGTTCCATCTTTATAGCCCCAAATTCTCTAGCACCTTTCTAGCAGGGGGACCTATTATGCTGCAACAGTCAGTTGATGAACTGCAGAAAGTTAGAGCAGGCAAAAGGCCATTTTCACTGCGTGGGCTACATTCAAAAGCACTAAGAGTGGCAGGCTAAAGGGAGAAGAGATGCTTTATTGTTCATCGCTAGAGCGACAGAGGAGTCACAAAAGGGAGCTTCAGGGAGAGAACATGTATTTAGAGTGTTGCGAAGCTTTCGGAGATATAATCCACTTTTAATAAAATTGCTAATTTATCAAAACTATAGAAAGTTTCTAGAATTTCTTCATATTCTGAGAAGTAGCTCAACTAATCTGTTAACTCTCCACCTACAAGTTAAAACTACTTTTTCCCCAATAGCTCTGCAGAGTGGCTTAGTTACAGCGTTCCTTAGTTTAAAAAGTTCATACAGAGATATTTCTTTATACTTTGCTACTCTGACCTTATAGATTGTAAATGTCAAAACAACTCCTGGATCTCACTGAGTTGCTACTAGTTCCTGTGGTCATCTTGTTCCAGAAGAGACAGTTACATTTTTCCAATAATATTAGTTTCCTCTTTTCAAGGTGATTTGGTTTTCTTCTCATTAACTTGAAAATCTCAAGACTTTCCATACCCAAACCCTGTTTCTCAGACAAGGAGAAAAGAGCACCTGCACTCCCATCTAACCAAAGCTATCATTTTTCCTTCCAGCTGTCACAGGACATTGGATTTGTTTGGGTTGGAAGAGACCTTGGTGATCATCTTGTTCCAACCACCCTGCCATAGGCAGGAACACTTTCCACTAAACCAGGTGGCTTCAAGCCCCGTCCAACCTGGCCTTGAACACTTCCAAGGATGGGGTAAAAGCAGGACAGCTCTGTCTTGCATGACATGATTTTTGATCCCTGCATTGACAATATCTGTTCAACAATTTTACCTTTTCTTTAAGAATGATGCAATAATGGAATTTTTTACTCTTGATTGACAACTGAGCACTGACCCAAGTTAGTGAAAAGAGCTACAATTATAATTTAACAAAGAAAAAGTGATTATGTTTTAATGGTCTTTCTTAAAGAACATTTGATTTACTGACATAACAATGCGTGACAATATTGAATGAGCAGTTATGAAATATTTCTGTGAGTACGCACTCAAGTAAATTAATTGAATTCTCCATGGTATTTTTTTTCTTCCTTTGTGTTTGCCTTTTTTGAATATTCTATAAAGTGAATTTAATGGCAGAATGCATGTGATAATAGTCAGTTTTAAGCAAATATTAGAGAATATTCTGATCCTATATATGCTGAAATTGGAGATGCAAATATTAGCATTGTATTCCAAATATTTTCAATTAATTTGGTATTGGCACCCATCCAAATTTTTTTTTTCACCAAAACTTCATACTTTGTATTATGATATGGATGAGTAAAAGCTATTTCTCTTGGTCTTTGACAACATGGGAGGAGTATGGTTGTGGAAGACAAAAAAAATACTTTTCTATATAAACAGATGCTGTTGTATCAAAATAGCATCTAAATTGATGTTCACGATGCACAGTCTAGGAACAGTGGCATTAATACCCTGCACTCTGCTGTGTGTCAGCATCCTGGATAACTCTTTGTGCAGCCAGCCAACCTCACTCTGATCTGAAAAGTCACAAAAATCTACAGTGATCAGGCACTGCGGCACCGATCAGGGCTACTCTTGAGCAGGGCTAGGCATTTTAAGTCTGTTTTGGGGGGGTTTTTTCCACAAGAAATTAATGAGTACCTGGAATCTGTGAACTTTGAAGGATGATAGAAGGCCATGGGAATTTTTATACTATAGTAAATATTCTGGCAGAAAGCCCATATCAAACACTTCAGATAAATGAAATGAGAAATCCTATTATAAACAATTACAGTAGAACCTAGCCAGTCTAAAACTCTTTCATTTAGCGATTGTCTCATATTCTGAAATGCTTTCAATAATCAGAGGTGACGATTCCGAAATGGTCAGAGTTATAAAATCTTATTTTCTCTTCTGGTAGTCCAGACTTTTACTAGTCTCAAGAAAGGTTTGTAGATGCATTGAAGAGAAAAAAATGGTGTTGAAAATGCAAGTGTCCTTTTAATTATTTTGCACTGGAGGGGGCAGGGATGGTGTAGGAAACAGGAGAATAAACCCCAAAATTTCAGACAAGAAGATTTCATGATGCAGATATTTAAAAATTATTGGAACTAGATAAAATTTATAATTAAACTAAAAATTTTATATTTCAAGCTATTAAAAACCTGAAATCAATTACTGTTTGCAGTTGATTTTTAATTGAATCTTCTCTATAAAAGAATATCTTTCAGACTAAAAGCTTTACTTTTTCTTTATCCTTCATCTCCTTTGTAGTTTAAAGGGTGATGGTTTCTTCAAGCTTCACATCGAAATTTCGTGCTACTTTTCTCACAAAATCATTTTCACCTCAGAATCATATTAGGGTTTTTTTCACATCATGAAATAATCTAACACATAAGTGAATCAAGGCTCTTTTTTTACTTTTGCTGAGCTTAGGTTAAATGTTTCCACAGGGTGGGTAAGATACATTTACAGAGCACAGACTGTTTGTGGAGTTTCTAGAAATATTCAATTTTGAGAAGCTCTTTGAAACATAACATTGGAAGAGAATAATGGGATGTGTGATTTGCAAGGGAAGGCTTGAGTCGAGTTGTTGTGTCCTGTAACTCTCTTGCTTCTTACCTTTAAGTTTTGTGGCACTGATTTGTACATTGAAGGATCTATTATCTGGTCTTTAATAATGTGTTTGTTTTGTATTGTTTTGTTTTGTTTTGTTTCAGGATCTACTGTTCCATCATCTCTTTCTGGTATTTAATGTATCCAATTGCCAAAACATGTTTTTCAAGTGTCCTTTATAATGTGTAACAGCAGCAAGTGTTGATTATATTCCAAACAGCTTCCAATATGTACAGTTTATGGAGGAAAGAAGAAAGAACATGAAGGCACTCACAGTATTATATTAATTACTAGGACAGCAAGAAGCCCATATGCTTTAAAATTTGTACATATGTGCCTTGGCTATTTGCTCTTCCCAGTGCAAATTTTCTATTAAAGCTGAATTTGTGATTTTTTCAATTTGTTACTGACAGTTGGCAGGAGTTGTTCCTCCCGTCTGAAGACTGCCAATGTATCTGCTCAGGGAGAAGTAAGGACCTCTCTCAGTGCTCTTGAAGGGATGGGGCTGAATACTCTTTACCGCATACTTGCTATATAGAGAAATATATTGTTTTTTCCCCAAATTAATAAATTCCTTCCCTCTTCCTGGTATATTGTCTCTGTGCAGTAAAAAGCAATGAGATTTATAGGATAGGAACAACATTGAAAGCTGTCCTTTCACTCTATAACCACACACTACAAAAACCTTTCTCTCTACCACTTTCCCCTATAAAAGCCTGGTTACAGGGATAAGTATTACTCAAAACCCTGGAGAATGATCAGCAAACTCACTTCTGCATGTAATGATTTAAATTTCTCTGCTCCCACTTAGAGTCATTTCTTGGAAGTGTTATTTAAGCATTTTTAATTAATTCCTCTGCTGCAGAGACAAAACAGAGAATGGTGATCTGGCAGCCTGAGTCTAAGGCAAACAGGGAATACTAATAAGAGAAACATTTGAATTCATATGGATGAAAACAGGAGAACAATATTATTTTCACCAGTGTTTCACCTAGCCAAGAATCTGCTTGCTCAGTGATTAGTAAGTGATACTCACATGTAAAAGTGTATTAAGGGTAGCTATTGTTTAGTAATTTTGGGTGGTGATGACCATCCACTTGTCATTGATTGCACCATACCAATTAAACAGCACTGGAATTTGTTTAGCTTTGCTTAGACAAATTGTCATATCCTAACTCTGTCCATTCTCTACTAGCTTCCAAAACTGGGGATATGGGAGAACATATATATGCCTGCTTGTTGCAGTTCTTGAGCCACACTAATTCCTGTACACAGCTGAGGAATTATGCCAGATCTCAGAACAAAGCTGTGCCAGGAGCCTTTCCAGAATGGACAACTGAATACTTTGCCTCTGTCTGGACCTGATTTAATCTCTTGCTGTTGTTCTACTCTATACTTACAAATATATATATATATATGTATATATATATATGCACAAATGCACATTTATTGGCACCCAGTATAAGAACTGAGTAAGAATGGTCTCCAACACACTTGTAAAACTCAGCTTCAAGCTCCATTTCATGGGTTCTTCACTGGCTGAGTGAAAGGCAGTGCGAATATGCTGATACATGCTGCAATCACACATCTTCTTACAGCGTAGACATACCGTAATAATGAGTGCAAGTTAAGGTCTTGGTTCAGCTCTAATCATTTTGCACTGCTCTGCAGTAAAGCAAATGCATTTCATCTGCAAGTGGAGAGTGCTCCCAGCAGAGGGAAATTCTTTACTTGTATAAAAAGTCAGCACAGCTGATTCCCAGAAATACCTTGTCAACCCTGTGGGATGGACATACACAGGATGAATAACAGAGCAGAAAGAGAGTCTTTCACCACTCTCATAAAAATGCTATAAGTTAGTGGAGCCCTCAAGCTATTTTAAATTAGGTCATACTACTACTGGCTTTCTTATCATCCTTTCTGAGTACAGGCCCTGTTTAATTGTACAATATTTGAAAATGAAGCAAAACAAAGTAAACTTGTTATTAACTCTTTCTGTGGTGTGCTGAGCAGAAATCAAAGGCGGATCTGTGTCTTATATCTTTTCTGGAGGGGAAAAAGCAAGGACAGAATATTTGTTCATGCATAGAAGGATCAAGGCCATCATGGATCTCCCTTTTTGATGCAGAAATAAAGGGAGTAAGATAGGGAAGAAGAGGTTGAGAAGGCTGAGGTTGCACTGCTTCATCCAGAGCAACCCTATGTAACCTCTAAGATTCAGATATATTGTTTCTCAAACATTCAAATGAGTAGTTCTGCGAACAAAAAGGGGAATTAGATCAGGTCTTCTGTACATTATTGTCTTTCATCCATTCATCTATTCACCACAGAGTTTTATACTTTGTCTCTATTTCCCAGATGCCCATTAGGCTTTCAGATATTGCTACTGTGCACATCTGCATCTTTACCTTCCACCTCTTCTACCTGCACTGCTTGTGTTTCCTCTAACTCCTGCTAGAAAGGAAATTACATGAATAAGCTTCCTCTGAGTGGTCCATGGGCCAGCCAGCTAGCCGGGGTTAAGGGGATGGTTGGGTAGCAGCAGACCAACCAAATGGATGATGGGCTCTTTCTGACTAGTCCCTGACTGTGTGTCACTAACTTGGACCTTTCACCTTGGTCAAGCCTCTGATTTTACTGAATGTATAGGAATTTTATTATCCTCCAGGGCTCAATTCCTGTGGCAAATGTTGAAAGTGGTTAGTGAATTCAGAAGATACCAGGTGGGCATAGCAGACAGCAGACAGTGTGGTTGTGTAAGATTCATTTCCTTAAGAAACGAGGGTAGACATGTATTTGCAATTTGTACATTGCAGTCACAAGACTGCAAGATAGACTCTATTATATAACATCAGACTAATTGTCTGTTTTGTCTACTATCCGGTGGCAGTACTGTTTGCTTCAGATGATGTTGCAAGAAATACTGTAGTAGGCAATTAGGGATTAACCTCTCCATAACAGAAGTTTCTTAATTCCCATCAGTTAGTGATTAGCTTATGCTCTGAAGCATGAAGGTTTATATCCCTTATGAATTTTTGTTTAATCTAATATAATTGCAGATGTTCTTGTTATCCATATAGCTGCTTATCCTGTTTTGTTTCCTTTTTTTTTCTTTTTTTTTTTCTTTTGATCCTACTGTGTTCTTGGACTCAGTGATATCCCATGGTAACAAATATTATGGAAGCAAAATCTCTATCCCCAGCATTGTCCCTTATTTTAGAATATAATTACAGGGAAGTATATGGAAAACAAGGAAGTTGTGCAGATGGGAATATACACTTTGCATATAGACATTGTTTTCTAAGCAGGGCTATGTGAACTCATTCAATATGCAAATACTGAAATACTAGATTGTTCTCCTTACTACAGAGGATAGGACTCATCCTGCCTAGAATCATTACCTGGGTACATCGCCTCAGACTCTGCTTTGTAGTGAAAAATGTAATATAGGGAGCAACACATCTGACCTCTGGTTGATGTCCATAGCAAGAAGTGATGAAACGCACTGTGAAACTACCACTTTCTCTCTGTTCACTGTGATACTAATTTTGAAAATTATGTCAGGTATAGAGGTGTATAATATAAACACCTATTTTTAGTCATGTTTATACTTCTCCTTACGAATGGCTAAATTCCAAAATTCAGTGCAGGAACTTGGATATTTCCAGAGATACTTCAGAATAAAGCCTGGCTCTGTAGGAACCTGTCTCTGCTGACTACATGCAGAGCATAGCGCAAATTGATTCCTAACTTCATGAAATTCACCACAGTGGTTTTTGCCTTGTCCAATCATGTCAGCTTTCCCTGTTTTGTATTTCCCAATTTATATTTTATATAGGCATACATGCATTCCTTGTCATAAATGTAAAGTGGGTATTTTCCTCAACTGCCACCTTAGACAGGGCTGTTTGTGGAGTCAAGGTGACTCAGAGATGCTCTGCCTTCAGTTCTGGAAAGAGAAGTAGCATATACCTGGTATAAATTTAATATTCCTTCTGTGTGAGATACTGAAGGAAAAGCAAGCCAGGTAAGTAAAGGTGAGGGATAGGACACCCTTACTCCTAACCTCAACAGGCAGCTAGATGGAAGAATGATATGGCAGAAGACTGGTCACAGTACCAGTAACTTTCTGACCATTCTTCCTCTCCCTTAAGAGAGTGAAATGAGGATGACAGTGCAGTAGCATCTCTGGCATTGAAATTCTGGTAAAAAAGACTTTGAGAAGTAAAGATTTGTGAACCCCTGTCATCACAAGTGCCCATTTCCATTTTATCATCTCACCTTTTGCTTTTCTTGTGATCTGAGACACACGCTCCACCTTTAATCCTTAATTACAGAGAGTGAAAGTGTAACCTTATGCATATCTGTGTGTTTGAGAAGCTTTCAAGTTCACAAGGAAAGGATGCCAGGAAGAGAGCTTTTCCAGTTTGAACAACAGGAAAAGACCCGTAAACTCATTCATTAAGGATTGTGATTTGGTAAAAGAAATAGCAAAAAAAGAAAAAAAAAAAAGCAACCAAAAAACCAACCCAAAAACACACATAGAGACGAAAACCCCCACAAAAACAGAGGAAAAATACTTTAATATTTTTCTGTATGCTTACTGAGCCCAGTCAGTTCACTAAGGTGTCTGATGATGTCTAGAACCCAGGAAGGAAGACGTGGAAGATGACCTTCCAGTACTGGGAGCTGTTAGACCAACTCAGCTACTCCACCTGAGAGCTCTCAGGAAGCCAGAGAGGCTCACATTTGAGTCCTTAACTATACAGAGATTTCAACAGCAAATTAGAAATCCAGGTGGGATTAGATGAGCAAAGCCCATTGTAGATTTGGGCCTCTGTGCTTTGACTCCAAGGCAACCTGAGGCCATTGGTTGTGACTTGCTATTAGAAGCTGCTCCAGTCACATCTGTCCTGTTGCACCTTAGAATGTATAAAAATACAGGAATATATATCGTGATGTCATTTAATTGGATTAATTCTGACTTATTTTGCTGTCCCTGAGCAACAAGGAACCAGGATTATTAGAAATCTAGAATGACATTAACTGTTGAACCTGGAAGTCTGACTGGCAGTTTTTCATTAATACTGATCTCACAATGCACAGGTAAAATAGGTGAGGCTTGGGCCACAATTTTGTTCATTTTAGTTGTGTCTCCCAAAATGAGAGCTAAAATGACAGGTGGCTGCTAAAAGTACCAGGTTTCTCAAGGTGGTTTGTTGCTTTTCCCAAGCAAAGTCATGATCCTGTGGATAGATTCAGTAGGAGTGGCTCAGTGATGGTAGATTTTTATTTAAATGGATTTGCTGAAAGATTGCTTAGATTATGTATGATTTGTTCTATTTTCAGTCAAACAAAATAGCTGTTATTTTGCAGTAACATTTAATAAAGGCTTTCTGCAAAATAGTCAATAGTGTTATATTATATCTCTGTTACAATATTAGTAATGGAAAATGGCAACCTGAAAAATAAGGTGAAATCAAGTTGTTTTTACTTAGAGGAATAACTTTGATTTCCTGGAAAATAATAAGCTCATCACTATATGTTACTTTGCACTTACTTTTGAAAATGCAAAATAGCAATATTGTCTGTGTCTGCTTAATTCTGTTTGACAATAACAAAATAAATTTGTTATTGTTTATTAGAGATTTTCAGGGAAGCCAACTAACTTGTCTTAGATTTGAATTTCAAATACAACCTTTTTACATAGGCAGAGATATTAATCTAAAATATTGATAAGAAATTTACATTGGAGAATATCTAATTGTAGTCACAGTTCTCACATTAACAGTCACTTGCTGTTTGGTTTTTGGAATTAAAATCACAATGAGCTGACACTCTCAGGTGTATTTCAGCATATGTCACTTTTGCATATGAAAGAATAAATGCATAGAGGTATCTGAAAGCAAAACAAAACAAAGCAAAATAGCATCTTTATTTTAGAAATACCTTTCATTGTTCACAGGAGTAACAGCTTCTTGATCATAGAGCCTTTAGACACTTGAATTTGGGCAATTATAGCTAACATTTATATTATACTTAAGCAACACATCATGGTCTCATACATCTTGAAGCTTTAATGCAAAAACACAAGAAAAGGTTTCTTTTACAATCACTCAAGTAACATTTGGGTGGTGGAAGAGGTGGAGGTAACATAAGAAAGGCAGACTATTATTTTGCCATATAAAGATCTTATTTTTTACTTAAATACATAGTGGGAAATTGCAGACAAGACAAAGACCTTTTTAAGGAGTGCATTGTGGTAGGATGAGAAGCAATAGACATTTTTATGAAAGGAAATTTCTGCTTAGAACATGGAAAGAATTTTTCCTTCTTTTTAAAATTATTTATTTGCATCACAATTAAGTGTCCAAACACAAAAATATTGCCCAGGGATATTGTGGAATACCTAGTGATAGCTAAGCAAGAGTTGGAGGGACCTGATTTAGCTTCAAATTTGGATCTGTCTTTGAAGTTGGCCCTGCTTTGGACAGGAAGTTGGATCACATGACTCCTGAAATCTTTTTCAGTCTAAATTATTCTGAGTTTCTGATTTCAAGCAAATGCAGCCTGAAAATCAAAATAACAAATTGAAAGAGAAATAACTATTAATTGGAGTTCAAATAAGTGGCATGGGATGTGCTATGCAAATTAACACCATGTTAAAAGGGGCAGTGTGCTCTTCAGGTTTACCCTCATGGGCGATTTATTGTAGTATTGCATTTTCAAGTGTACACTTGCAGTAATACGGAAAAATTCCTGTAGTTTAGCAGAGCAAAACAGGCATGTCTCGTAACAAGACATGGATGAATTTACTCCACAACTCCCCTCTCCCTCTACAGTGTTAAACCCTACAACCCGTCAAGGTTTCCCTCTCTAAAACACAGAGTTAACTTATTAAGTTTTGTGAACAAAGGGTCCATATTTTAAATACTTCTACAGCAAAGGTGTTCCAAGTGTAACACAAAATCTTGTAGGCAGCTGTAAGGTATATTTATCAGAGTTGTGACTACGTACACAGTAGGTGGGAAAATGGTGTTTGGGACAGGCAGTATTGACTCAACCAGGGTTAGCTGATCATGTATCTAGGATAAAACGCATATGAAAATACTTTGAGAAATTTGAATCATATTCCTTATATTCATCTAATATACCCAAAATTATTTTGTTTATGATGAATGTAAGTTGAGTAAATCCACTGCTTAGTGGTAAGAGTATTTTTCCTTTTGAGAAGTTGCAGACAGACAGCAATTGCAGATATATATATGAAATCCATCAGAAAAAATATCTAGATATCAAAGGGAAAAAAAAATCATGACTGAACTTGATTAATTAACTTTATTTTTGATGCTTTTAGCTTGAACCATGAAATTAACAGGAGTGGACAAAACAATCCAAGTAAATGAATGATTCGGATCTATTGATCTATTACCTTCACTTCACTGAACACCTGAAATGCCAGAGTATTTTATTCAGCATTTCAGATATGATGATGGATCTCTTCATTGCCTTCACGTGAATTACTTTTATCATGCAAGGTAATTATGATTTTGACAAATGACTTGACACAATTTCCTTCCTTCTTTGAAGTATCAGGTTCTGGGGTTTCTTAGAAGGACAAAGAGTTTGATATCCTATTCTCAGTGAATGACAATGGGAGATGGATGACTAAATACTTGTTTAATATACATTATTTTGTATACATATCATGGATTGTGTTGAGAAGCCAGTTTAATGAACTGTATTTCCTAGATAACTTTTGAAGCATTCTGAGAAATATGATCTCTTCTGTTTATTTTGAGATATTAATAAATCATTATTTCCTCATATATTTTGTAGAATAATATTCTAACTACTGTTACTGAAATACATTTAGTGAATCATCAATTATTCTCTTAGACTTCTGAGGTAATATAGGTTCTAGTGTTTTATTGAACAGCATTATGATTATCAGGTTGTCATCTTCCATTTTTTTTCTAAGCAGAAGAGAATGGTCAAAAGATACACACAGCTGTTTACACAGGTAAGGCAGAAAAACTCTTTAATAATATTTTCATGCCTCAACAAAGAGGTCGTTGTATATTGGTGACTTTCTTTGTTGAACTCTGCATTTGGCAGCTGCTTGACTTCTGCAAAAACACCCTGTCTCATCATCACATCTGGTTTTTCTCATAACATGAATTGCTCAACATATGTAGGAAGTGCTTCTCAGAGCAATTTGGTAATGAAGTAAAACCCCACAGCAAAAAAAGATCTTGGCAATATGATTTAACAAGAATACTATATGAAAAATATTGATTTTGCCCATTCAACTGATAAGAAAATTGCTGCATGAAGTGGTAATCAGCACTGCCACCCTTTAAGTGCTCAGCTCAAAGAGAGGAACTCATCAGGCTAATGCACTTTCTTTAAGGTCTCTCTGTACATGGACAAGGATTATTTGGTGTCTCTACTGAGATTAGCAACAGCCACTATGCTGAACAGGATATTAGGAAATATAAAGGATAAGGGATTAGGAAATATAAAAGATATATTAGGATTATAAAGGATATATTAGGAAATATAAAGGATAAGGGATTAGGAAATATAAAAGATATATTAGGATTATAAAGGATATATTAGGAAATATAAAGGATAAGCGATCAAAGGATACCAGAAACCCAGTCTCTTGCTTTTGGGAGTTCTGAGTTGGGTGGTCCC
The DNA here is from genome assembly GCA_013400975.1 of Atrichornis clamosus. Classification (NCBI taxonomy): domain Eukaryota; kingdom Metazoa; phylum Chordata; class Aves; order Passeriformes; family Menuridae; genus Atrichornis; species Atrichornis clamosus. The sequence goes on from WBMZ01005127.1 coordinate 37,837, forward strand.
ATAAAACTGGAAAATGTAAGTGATGTCGACAAGAGATCANCGATCAAAGGATACCAGAAACCCAGTCTCTTGCTTTTGGGAGTTCTGAGTTGGGTGGTCCCATAAAACTGGAAAATGTAAGTGATGTCGACAAGAGATCAGAGCTTCCTCGTAATGAGGACACGGTAGCAGCAATTTTTGCTTTTGAACCACAGTTTACGTTAGGGTCACATCCTGGAAGGTTTTGAATCTACATTATGGATAAAAGCATTAGCCACATGGCTGTGGAGTATTATAGGAGAAGGTATTTCCATTCTTCCCACTAACTGGCCCCACTCTGCAGACAGGAATGCAAATGATGGGGACACGGAGAGAGAGAACTATGTCTCCCATATGTTGTCAATTTATTGATCTGAGGATGAAGATACCTAGGCTGTTTATACATTTAATATCAAAACACTCATAAATAATAGGACATGTCATTCTCTCCTGCCAATTTTTTTTTTTCCAGAAATGGCAAAAAATAGGTAAAAGACTTATTATAGACAGTGCCTACTAGATCAGAATAAGCAAATCTGCTTCTGGTTGGCTATCACAGCACAAGATCAATGGAGGCCTATAGTTCAATAATTATTTCTTCTTTTTGAATCCACATTCTGTTAGCTGATCAATGCATGAAGCTAAAGTAGCAGCTCTGTGAACGACGACAGATTCATATCACGAATTTGTAATGCAATCTATGAAATTCACTCACAGCAGGATATGATTTACCAGGAGTCTATTGATTGGGGAATAACAGTTATTTTACATTTAAAAGAATATATTTCAATAATGCTGAAGCTCCAGCTCCTGGGTTTTGAAGGATTCTATTCTATTCAATATAAAAAATCCTGTGATTTTATTGCATGATGTATACTATCCAGAAAACCCATCAAAGTTTCTTCAGAGGTTTGTCATTCCCCATTTTGCTTGTAGTTTGAGGCAGATACAGTTACTGGCACGGAGTTCTTAATTCTTTGAAAACTGCTGTTTTGGGAAGAGAATCTTCACTTTTTTTAACCACCACAGATCAATAGATCAAAACCAAAGAAGCCAATTTGCCAATTAACACTAAATAAGGACTTGGACGAAACTGCTGTCCTTTTCACAGAGCTCATCCCTCGGGAGCACAGGACACACCATGCCTTGCTGAAATTAGAGAGCCATGTCAGAAAGGTGTTGTGTTAAAAGGCAATGAGAATTTGTCTTGGAGCTCACTAATGAATTCTTCCTTCAGTACGCCAACCCATTTCATATGTTTCTTGTGATTCCTTCTTTTTTTTTCCTCTTTCAAGTAAGGCAATATTCTTCTCCTTAGACAGTCCAAGGTTAACAGTATTCCTTATAGTCTCATAATATTTTGCTGATTGGTTATATACCAATCATTTTTTTCCACAAAAAAGCTTTCAATTAACCCCCCAGTGATTAGAAGGTGGAATTTCCAGATTAGTGTTGGAGAATTCCACCTCCTATCACCAGGGGTTTAATTGAAACCTTTCCTGAGAAAAATTAATTGGTGTAAAAACATCAGTAAAATAACCTAAAATTCAAGGGACTCTGTTATTTTCCATCTATTTAAAGGAAAGACCAAAAAAAAAAGATTAAATAGGAACATTGAACAAGTCATAAACAACACTATTTCAGCAAAACCAAGATTAAAAGGAAACTTGTGAAGTGGCCCAGCAAAGTCACAAAATGCAGGAAAACTTACCTGTAGTTTAAGTTACAATATACTAAAAACAAGCAAGAGAAATTAGCTTATTTTAGGAACTATTTCAGAATCAGATGATTTGCTTCAGATTCAGAGGCATAAATCACATTTTAATAATCTCTCTCCCAGTATGAAGTCTCCATACAATCTGATATGTAGGGGGGTTTTTTTAAGTGGGTTCTTTCTTTGCATAACAAGAAGATGCAATAAATTAAATGAAGCCCAGGAAATCTTATAATGCAGCTGTGTAAGGACAGAAAAGGTGCAAGTTAAATATACTGTTGCAAATATATATCTTTGCTAATAATGAGAAACATCCAATGTGAATGAATGCATCTGTGTGCAATAAACCTGTCTGAAAATGGTATCTTCAATATTGCTCAGATACATTTTTTTTGCATTAAGGATAACAGACTTTGACCTGCAAATTATGAAAAAGATTAAGATATGCATCAGCAGAGAGATTTATGTCTAGTGTTGACAAATTATTCATTAAAGTTTTATGCGACAGGCCCAGAGAGAGTATTAAATAAGATTATTATGGCAGTTCTTATAAGTGTATTCATCTTGACTAAGAAGAGGTCGTGATAAACTTTAGGACTGTTTACTTACAAAGCTTCTTTAATTAGGAAAAATAGAACTAAATGTTCTCCATTTGGCTTCTTTCACTGATTTTATCTTTATTATGTCTCTCTCCCAATACTGTGAAAGATCAACATCAATAAAATCAAATCTATTACATGCAATTTGAGAAATCATTTGCTTAATGATTTCTAAATATAGAGAAAATATAAAATTTCCTTCTGAAATTAACAGCACCCTTTTCCTTGTGAAAATAAGCAGAGATAGCTTTGTATCTGAAGTGATCATTAGTAAATAAACAAGGTAATTATCTCTGAAAGGAGCTAGTTTCAGTGAAAAACCACCATGTATTCCTACTGTAACACAGAGCACTTTGTGTTCTACTCTGCCATACATTATACTTTTCTGCTGTCAGGTGAAAATTCAACCAATGGCTATTTGATTACTTTGGAAACATTTGAATTGATTTTTATTACCTGATTGTGTACATCTATAAGGAAGATATATGACCCCTCTTCTTGGAAGAACTAAACAACTTCTCTCTCACTTTTGATGGAACATGCAATATGCAGGTAGAAGAGAGAGAAAAGCACATTCCCAACAGTAAAAATGCTGCTGCGTATGGTGGATAAGAGGACAATATTATTTTAAAAAACTCTTTCCTCTTGATTAATGTGGCACCTTGCAAGAGTTCAGAGGAACAGAAATTTCTTTAATGATCACTGAATAGCTCAAAATTCTCTGCAAATAACATTTGTAGTAGTTTAGTTATTTATAGAAATTAATTTTTTTACAATGCTTAGTGTGCTTATGAACTGTAAAAATCAAGACGACTTTATTATCTTTTGCTGAATGCTGATCATCTTAACTGAGATTTCCAGTCAGTGGCAGTCGTGGTGTGGATTAAAGCTCAGAATATAATTTGAGTTTTGAGAATATATTTGTTTGAAGATAAAGTACGGAAGGCAAAACTTTATGAGCACACCCAAAGAATAAACACAACTGAGCTGCACTCTCTGCTTTCTGCCTTGGCTTTTATCCAGCAAGACATATACTTTATTACCTATACACATTTAGTGCAAAACCACAAATGGAATGTTAAAATATCTTCTGAAAGATTCCAGTCAGAAGGATGAATCTTCTCTGCATGCAGAACTTCTGTTTTTCAAATTGCCTCATGGATTTCATTCTGCTACATAACCAGCCTGTATAGGGACTTTAACAATTGCTTTTCATACAAAACCTGGTACAATGTGGTTTGGAATACACTGTTGTGAGTGGCTGCACAATTGGTTGAATGATTTCAAGCAAACAAACAAACAAACAAACCCAAAACAAAACAAAAGAAAGAAAAAGATATAAAAAACATAAAAGAATGGCTACAGTTCTTATCACTGTTTTTAGTTTAAGGGTAGGTGCTTTTTGGTTTGTGGTTTTCTTTTTGTTTGGTTAGGGGTTTTTTTCCTTTGTTTTGTTTTGTTCCTGAGCCTTTATATTGCCTTTATATTATGTGTTTTTAGACTGTATTAGTGACTGCCATATGCTTCAGTGTGACATATTGCATGAAAAAGGTGGCATCTCTTTTTGTATTTCTTTCTACAGTAATACTGAACAAAGGAAAAATAAAAGAAAAAAAGGCTTGTGTCTTGTGTCTGTAGGAAAAATTTACAAACTTTTTATCTACATAGGAATATGTAATTTCTTGATGATTCTGTTCTAGAATGAAAAAACCCTTTGTCCAAGTATTTTCTCGAATCCTCCCCTCCCCTCCCCTC
>WBMZ01005128.1:0-28082 GCA_013400975.1 Atrichornis clamosus
GGCCCGGAGCGAGGGCGGCGCGTGCCGGCCGGCGCCCCGTGCCAGCCCCGGGCCGGACGCCAAGTCTCGGCCGCGGAGGTTGGGGGGGGTCGCGAAGCCTCAGGGCTGCCCCTACTCCCGCCCCGGCCCCTCCGGGGGCGGCCGCCCCTCACCCGCCGCTCCACTGCTTCCCGCAGCCCCAGTGACAGACGGTGCCGCCGTCCCGCAGTGCCCGCCGCGGCCTCGGAAGACCCAGCCCGCACCCGCTGATGAGCTCCATGAACCCCATGAAACCCTCGCTGCCGCCTGCGCCCCACGGGTGGGCGCCGGGGTAGCGTCCCTCCATCCACCCATGCATCCATTGCCTCATCCATCCATCCATCCATCTATTCATCCATCCATTTCCTTGTCTGTTCCTGTGTCCCCTCCGTTCTTCGTCTCTCCATTTCCTCAATCCCTCCATCCCCCAGTCCTCTCTGTTCCTCCATCTCTCTGTCCTTCATCTTCGTTAATTTGTTTTTCTTTCTAGTGATGGTTCATTTGCATACGAGGCTGTTCCTTGGCAACCAAGCACCAATCAGCCTCCGGGATCCCTCTCCGTGGTAACCACTGTCTGGGGTGTCAGCAACCCCTCCCAGAGCCAGGTACCAGTAGTACCCCTACCCCGGGGACCCCCGCACCTGGATGCCACTCTCTCTGCCTGACCTGCTGCCTCCCACTGCACCCCCCAGGTTTTTGGCAGCCCCATGGGCCCTGGGGGGAGCAGCTCCAGCACCCCACTGCTGCCTGGCATGGCAGGCACTGGCTCGGGCATGAGCTCACCACCGTTCCTGCCGCAGCAGCCCTTCACTGAGGGGGCTCCAGGGAAGGGGTACGTGCAGCCAGGTGTCTATGGCCGCAACACCTACCCCAGCGGGCCAGGCTTCGCTGCCAGGTAAGGCCAGCCCTGTGCCCCATGGCCTGGCATTTGCCCTGCTGCAGGGACACCGCATGCCCTTCCTTCCTTTCTGTTCTCCAGCTACAATGGTGGCCCCAGCGGCCCCGGTGGGATGGGACTCCCATCACATGCCAGCCGAGCCACTGCTGATTTCACCCAGGCGGCAGCTGCTGCTGCTGTGGCTGCAGCTGCTGCCACAGCCACGGCCACAGCCACAGCGACGGTGGCAGCACTGCAGGAGAAACAGAGCCAGGAGCTGAGCCAGTACAGCACGGTAAGAGCATGGCTGTGGCACAACTGGGGAGCTGACAGCCGCCCCCACCCTGCCCTGACCCATCCTCTCTTCCTTGCTGTAGATGGGCACGGGGCAGTCTTTCAGCAGCCAGTTCCTGCCCCATGCTGGGCCCCGTGGCCCCACCAGCATGAGCCCAGCTGGCATGGCAGGCGTCGTGGCCCCCTCTGGTGTCTCCCCTGTGAGCATGAGTCCGGCACGGGCACCCGGCTCTGGCCCCCTGTATGGCGGGCAGCGAGTGCCCCAACACACGTACCCTGGCCCCCCCCAGAGCCAGCAGGTGCCCCGCCAGGGCCTCAAGCGGGCATACTCCAATGAGGTGAGTTCTGCCTTGACAAAGGCTGGGGCGTACAGGGACCTGTTTTCCTGCTGGTGCTGATTGCTTGGCCCCACAGGGGTACCTGGCGCAGCAGTACCTCCAGGGTGGGCAGTACACTGCAGCTGGTGCCCAGTATGCCCCCAGCGCCCCCCAGTCCTCTGCTCCATCCCCCTCATACCCTGGCCACAGGCTGCAGCAGGGCATGGGCCAGTACCTCTCCACTTCAGGCAGTGCAGGACCCTACTACAAGGTACCACAAGGGGAATGGTGGGCAAGGGGTGGAGGTCTGGGTGTCTGCTGTGTCCTGGTGCCAGCTACTGGACACCCTCCTCCTCTTGCAGCCAGCTGACCAGTTCAATGGGCAAAGCGCCAGCTTCAGCACCTACAGCCAAGGGGCCATCAATGGGGTGAGTCTGGCAGCAGGTGGGGTGGGGGCTGTGCTGGCCTGGCTGGGCGCTGAGGGTGCATGGTGCCTCTACAGCCGGGCCGGTCACTGCCGGGGTACTCCAGCTCGCCGCTGGGTGGGAACCCCACACCGCCCATGACGCCAGGCAGTGGCATCCCCACCTATGCGTCCCCTGGTCAGGATGTCAAGTCACCCTTCCTGGCAGACATGAAGCCCAGCGTTGCCCCCCTGCACCCATCCCCTTCGGGTAGGTGTCCCCGGTGGGGCTGGGGGGACTGCCAAGGTGTGGGGGGACACTTCACAGAGATCACCCCCATGCCCCAGCCGCCTGGTGTGGGCCTGGCTTCTGGCAGCCCTGTGGCGAGTGCCCCTTTAAATGTAGGGTGGGCGGGGCTTCAGAGCAGGGGGTGTGACTCATGCCGCGATTTGGGGGCTGACTGGGGGGGGGAATTCCTGTGAGGGTGGGATAGAGTAGTGGATGGGGCCTGTTAAAAGGGTGTGGTCTAGGGGAGGGGCTTTATCGGGCGTAGTGGTTTTGGTGGGAGGAGCTTCAGCTTTTAGGGTGGAGTCACCTGGACTGGGAGGGGCTTGGATAGAATGGGGTTTCCTAGAGTGGGAAAAACTTTGGGATAGGCTTCCTGCGTAGGGGTGGGAGTGGCCTCTGCTGCAGGGGTGAGGCCACTTTGCGTGGGAAGAGCTTCCTGCATGGGGCTGGGGTTTCCGGGGTGGGCAGGGCCACTTGGTGGGGGTGGGGCTTCCTGCGAGGTGGATCCTCGTGCTGTGGGTAGGATGCAGCTGGGGCATGGCCAGGATGTGTCTGGGGCATGGCTGGGACACCGGCAGGGGTGCCCTGATGGCAGCATCCCACAGGGCCGGCCCCTGGTGAGGAGCTGCGGCTGACCTTCCCGGTGCGGGACGGCGTGGTGTTGGAGCCCTTCCGCCTGCAGCACAACCTGGCTGTCAGCAACCATGTCTTCCAGCTGCGGGACTCTGTCTACAAGACCCTCATGATGAGGTGGGAGCCTGGGGCACCTTGTGTGGTGTCACACGGTGCTGCTCAGGGGGTGCTGTGCGGCACTATGTGTGGTGTGGCATGGGACTATGCTGGGCAGCATGGCTGGGCACTGCATGCTGCTGTGTGGCACGGTGGTATGCGGCCTGGTATGGTTTGGCAGGGCGCTGTGCTGTATCACAGCACGAGGTGTGACTTGAAGCAGTGGTACGTGCTGTGGTTAAGTGTGGTGTCGTCGTGCTTGGCATGTTGTGGCACAGCATGGTGGTTTGGGGCACGGCTTGGCATGGCGGGACGTGGTATGGCCTGGCACACTACTGTGCTGTGGTACTGTTGGGGTTTGTCGTGGTGCCATATGACACGGTGGCACATGGAATGGCTTGGCACAGCATGGTTCTGCGTGGCTTGGAGCAGCATGGTGTGGTGACACCTGGTGCAGTGGCTCGCGTGCGGACACACCCCCTGCCCACACCCTGCCCGCCCCCAGGCCTGACCTGGAGCTGCAGTTCAAGTGCTACCACCACGAAGACCGGCAGATGAACACCAACTGGCCGGCCTCCGTGCAGGTGAGCGTCAACGCCACACCGCTCACCATTGAGCGTGGTGACAACAAGACCTCCCACAAGCCACTCTACTTGAAGCACGTCTGCCAGCCCGGCAGAAACACCATCCAGATCACCGTCACGGCCTGCTGCTGTGTGAGTTACAGGGCGGGTCCTAGGATGGGGAGAGTGGTGGCTAGGGCCATAGCTCAGCCCCTGTGTCTCTCTGCAGTCCCACCTGTTCGTCCTGCAGCTGGTGCATCGGCCCTCGGTGCGCTCAGTGCTGCAGGGGCTCATCAAGAAGCGCCTGCTCCCTGCTGAGCACTGCATCACCAAAAGTGAGCACCCTGCTCCTGCAGGTTGGGGGACTGCACCGTGGGTGGGGAGCACCCTGGTCAGAGGCCACAGCAGGATGGGGGTAATGGGGCAGTATTGCCCAGGTGCCACCATGGTGCCACCCCCATCCCAGTGTCCCGGTTTTGATCCTTGGTGCCTCTCGTCCCCACCTCCCCAGTCAAGCGCAACTTCAGCAGTGGGACCATCCCAGGGACGCCAGGGCCCAATGGTGAGGACGGTGTGGAGCAGACTGCCATCAAGGTGTCCCTCAAGTGCCCCATCACCTTCCGGAGGATCCAGCTCCCAGCCAGAGGTCATGACTGCCGGCACATACAGGTAGGGGTGGTGATGCCAGGGTGCCGGGGGTGTCCCCCACCCAGTATCCTGCCCTGTCTCTGGCTCAGCTGCTGCTCTCCCCCACAGTGCTTCGACCTGGAGTCATACCTGCAGCTCAACTGCGAGAGGGGGACATGGCGGTGTCCTGTCTGCAAGTGAGTGGGGGCCACAGAGGAGCCATGCCCTGGTGCCTCTGCCTGCAGGGCAGGGGTGGACGTTTCACTGCCTGTGGGGGATGTATTTCCTCCCCTGGGGGAGGGGTGGTTCTTGCCTTGGGGGAAGGTTTCTGTCTGATGGTGGTTCCCTTACCTCACCCTGCCTGCAGTAAGACGGCCCTGCTGGAGGGGCTGGAGGTGGACCAGTACATGCTGGGCATCCTGATCTACATCCAGAAGTAAGTGCCCTCACTCCGGCTGTGCCACCCCTGGGTGGCTGTGCAGCCACTGCCCCCAACCTCACCTTACCTGCCTTCCTGCTGCCTCCAGTTCAGAGCACGAGGAGATCACCATTGACCCGACCTGCAGCTGGAAACCTGTCCCAATCAAACCCGATGTCCACATCAAGGAGGAGCCAGAGGGGCCAGTGCTGAAGCGGTGCCGGACGCTCAGTCCTGCACACATGGTGCTGCCCAACATCATGGAGATGATCGCGGCCCTGGGGCCTGGCTCTGTGCCCTTCCCAGCATTGTCACAACCTCCAGCAGGGGCTGCTGCTGACTATGGCACCCCGGGTACGGGGGGATCCATGGGGGACAGGACTGGACCCTGTCCCTGTGTGTGTGTCCCCCAATTGCCCCATTTCCTCTCACAGGTTCCAGCTTTCTGGGGCCTGGGGGCTTCCCAGAGCCTTTCGCCACTCCTGGCACCCCCGGCACCTCAACGCTGAGTGACTTCACACCAGGTCCCCCCTCCATCTCCTATCAGCCCAACATCCCTGGTGGCCTTCTGGCTCCTGAGAAGCCTCCTGTGCCCCCTCTGCCCACACAGGTCAGCTGGGCTGCGGGTGGGAGAGGGTCCCCCCAGGCCCCTATATCTCACTATGGGGGGGGGGCTAGGGGGTCCCAGGGGAGGGAGGGTCTAATGGCTATGCTCTTTTTCCCCTACTCCCCAGCTTCCCCCACCAGGACGGATGGACCCGTCCCACCCCCCAGTGCAGACAGGGCTGCACAACACTCCCCCAGGCAGCCAGCCGGCCCCCACGCTGCACTCCCGGAGCACGGTGGCACGGCAACCCCTGGGACCCCCCACCCATGCCACCGACCTTGTCTTCCCCCCTGCACCCAGCATGGCTGCGGCAGGTGATGGCTCCGAGCCTGCCCTCGACGTGAGTACTCAGGGGAGTGGCCAGGGGTCCTGCTGCTGGCTTGGGACCCCAGCTGCTGCAGGGGGGTGGGCAGAAGCTGCGGGGGGCCGATCATCACACACTGCCGCCCCCAGCTCCTGCCTGAGCTGACGAATCCCGATGAGCTGCTCTCCTACCTGGGGCCCCCCGATCTCCCCAGCAGCAGCAACGATGACCTCCTCTCACTCTTCGAGAATAACTGAGCCATCCTTGCCCCCCCCCGGGGCTGGGGGGCAGCACTGCATGCCCCTGCTCAGCGCAGAGCTGGAACCCCCGCACTGCGGGGGCTTTCTCAAAGGGCTGCGATGGGACAGATGGGCCGAGCCCCCCCAGAAGCACAAAGCTGTACATAGTGTAGAAACACTACTGCTCCCCTGAGACCACTCTCCCCATATTTAAAGGCAAGTGCGTCACTGCGGGGCTGCCTGTGCCCCCTATCAATGTGCAAATGCTGCTGCCCCTTGTACCGCACGGGTCCGGTGTGGGGTGCTGGGCTCAACCCCCGCTGCCCCCTCGCCGAGTTGCCCTGTACGTCCCTGATGGCTATTAAAGGATCCTACTGCAGGGTCACATGCGTCCCCCATCTTTTGTCATCCCACTGTGGGGCTGGCCCCTCGACCTGTCCCCGGGCACGCAGGGGAGATCCTGGGGTGGCGGGGGGATCCAGCCCCCTCTCCGAGCAGAGCGGGGAGGGCATGTCCCGGGTAGCGGGGAAATCCTGCCCCATCCCCGAGCAGCGACGACCCGGCCGCGCGGTGAACCGGACCCGTGGCGTCAATCATTAACCAGGGCCGGGCGGGCGGTGCAGCAGTCCGATGGCGGAGGAGGGGAATCGGGGGTTTCCGCATGGCGGGCGCGAGGCTGCCAGGGCCGGGCGGCATTTCCTGCAGCTCCAGGACCCACACGCCATGGTGCCGCCGCATCCCCGTCCCCCTCTCCCGGAGCTGCCCCGCGCGGCAGCCCAGCCCCGCGCCCGCCCCGCCTTCCCGGCCTCGCGTGCCCCCCCCATCAACCTTCCCCTTCTTCCCCATCCTGCCCCTCCCTGCTCTCCGCACAGCGCATGCGCGCCGCGCCCTGCCCTGCGCCGGATCGCGGCCCCCGCCCCGCCCGCGCTTTTTCTCCCCTTCCCCCTCTTTCAAACGCGGCGCCGCCGATTGGTCTTCTGCCCTGTCACTCTGCCACTCCGCCAGCGGCCGTTGGCCAGCGCTGCGAGGGAGGTGGGCCCTCCTCGGCCCTATATAAAGGACGGCGGGGAGCTTCGTTCCTTCTGCTGCGCCTTGCCCGCTGCACGGACGTGACTGCTGCCCTGGTCCTTTCTCGCCATGGCCAACCCCGTCGTCTTCTTCGATATCGCCGCCAACGGCGAGCCCCTGGGCCGCGTCACCTTCGAGGTGGGCGCGGGGGGCAGCTGGCGGGGGGCCGGGGGGCGCCGCTACCATTTCCTTGCTGGTTGCGTGGGGCCGGTGGGGGGCCAGGAGGCGTTGCGCGTGCGCGGTGGGTGCGCGTCCGTGTGGCCGCGGGGCTGCGGCGCCCCTGGCCAGGCGGGTCGAACAAAGGGCCCCGCCAGCCCCGCAGCGTCGCGCTCGGGGAGCCCGAGGAGCGGCGGCGCGATTCCAGCCCCAAGGTGGGCCATCGCCCACGGGAATCTTTCTGCACGCGGTCCGATAGCGCCGGTTCCCTATTACTGCTAGCCACCGCTGGCCTCGCCGCCAGTCGTGTTCCCGCCGCGCCGCCGCGGCTCTGCTCCGCCCCGGGGCCAGGGGGGCGCGGCAGCTCCCCCCACTGCGGGTCGGAGCCGTGGCTGCCGCGCCGCCATTTTATCACGGGGCCCCCGGAGCATCGAGATGAGACGTGTCGAACCCACGGGGGATGCTGCCTGTGTCTAGGGATGCCGACGAAGAGCTCAGGCAACCCGATCGCCGCGGGATTGTCGCTGGAGGGCAAAGCATTTGTCGCCCCGCCCAGGGCGCAGAGCATCCCTGGCACGGCTGGGCCGGCTCCTGCACGGGTGGCGCATCCAGCCCAAAATCCTGAAGCGTTGGGAGGCGGCGCGCGCGCCCCGCCCGGGAAGGCTCCAGGCGTATTAGTGTTTAATTTAATCCAGGCCATCGGAACGAACGCTTCTGTGCCCCGCAGCCGTTAGTTCGGAGCTTCCAGATAACTGTGGGGCAGGAAGGGATCTAGAGCTGCTGGCACGGCCGTGATCCGCCTCCCAGAGGGGGTCCCTGGGCTCTGAGCAGTGACTGGGGGGTTCCCGCAGTCTGAGGGTGGCCCCAGGGAGTGGGAGGCAGAGGCCAGGCACCACCCCAGACTGACAAGTATGTTTCCTCTCTTCACAGCTGTTTGCAGACAAGGTCCCGAAGACAGCAGGTTGGTAAAGCAGCTCTGGCCCTGCTGCAGCTGCATCAAACCCTAGTAGTGTCCTGAACTCTGGACAAATAAAGCTGTTTATGGTGGATTTTTATTTCCTTTGCAGAGAACTTTCGTGCCCTGAGCACTGGTGAGAAGGGATTTGGCTACAAGGGGTCCTGCTTCCACAGAATCATTCCTGGGTTCATGTGCCAGGTGTGTAGTGGTCTTGCTGCACCTGGGAGGTTGGTGGGTGGGGCGATCTGGTACTCACGTGGGTTTTGGGTTTGGAATGCTGGCCGATTTAGGGTGGGAAGTCAGCTCTGCCTTCTGCCTGCACCCAATTCCAGAGTGTTGTCCTGTACCCATGATCTGAAATGCTGCCTTTTTAACAGGGTGGTGACTTCACACGCCACAATGGCACTGGAGGCAAATCCATCTATGGGGAGAAGTTCCCTGATGAGAACTTCATCCTGAAGCACACAGGCCCTGGTATCCTGTCGATGGCCAATGCCGGCCCCAATACGAACGGCTCTCAGTTCTTCATCTGCACTGCGAAGACTGAGTGGTGAGTCGGGGGCTATGGGGATCTCCAGCTGGGAGATGTTCTCTGTGGGGAGACATTGGGGACCAGCAGTGACTGGTGCTTCTCTGGCAGGTTGGATGGCAAGCATGTCGTCTTCGGTCGCGTCAAAGAGGGGATGAATGTGGTGGAGGCCATGGAGCGCTGTGGCTCCAAAGACGGCAAAACAAGCAAGAAGATAACCATCACTGACTGTGGGCAGCTGTCGTAAACCCTTCTCTCACCAACCGACCATTTCTTGGGCAGCCCAGGCACGGCACCCTGCTGCAGCTCACCTGCTCCCACCCCACCCCCCATGTACTGCTGTGTTTCTACTGGGTTATGGTCCCACTGGGCCACAGTTACCTTTGAGTCTAAATAAAACGAGTTAAACCACAGCAGTCCCCTTCTGTCCCCCAGCTGGGGTGGGCAGGGTATGGATCTGGTGTGGAAGGAGGGAGGGGAGGTGGTGTTGAGGGGCCATGAAGACCCCTGCCAGTGGTGTGGTTACACCGGATCCCCTATAGGATCCAGAGTGAACAGGTTCAGCTGGTCCTAGCACTGAACTGATCCATGGGGGGCCTCAGTGCTTCAGCTGAGGAAGGGTTTCCTTTACCCACTGCCTTGCACCTGTGGGGCTGCAGCCAGTAGGGCAGGGGCAGTGACCACCACTTTGGAGTGCCTTGAGGGTCTGTGCTGGGAAGATGAGGATTGCAGTAGTTCTAGTAAGGGGGAGTTCCAGTCTGGGATAATCCCAGTGCTTTCTTTTAAGACAATCGAGTTTGGGGGTGGCTCTGTGATGGGGATCCCAGTGGTTCCTATTGGGGGGTGGTGGTCCCAGCTTGGGGGGATGCCCAGCTCTGTTAAAATTCCATGTTTGCCACAGTCCCAGATGGCAGTGAGGTGATTGGTGCTCCCAGTTCAAGGCTAGGTGCCCAGCTCCACGGTCATTCCAGTGCTTCCAGTTTGAGGGTGCCTGGGTGGGAGTAAACTCCAGTATCCTGTGGGCCCAGCAAGGTAAGGTCTGACCCTTGCCCCCTTTTGTGGTGCATCTGCAGTACCTGAAGGGCACTAAACTCCCACCCCTGCACCTTGAGCTGCAACATTGCAACCCACCCGTGGGAGCTGCCTTAAGAGAGACCCTGGTGCGGGTGAGATGACCCTGGCGCTGGCGATGCAGCACACGGGGTGCGAGGGGAAGGTGACAGCAGCCTCTGCCTCTGTCACCCCCTGCCAGGGCTGGGCAGCCTCCCCAGGGCTTGGGGCAGGCAAGGGGTGTCTCGGCCCCCAGACTGCAGAGTGGAGAAGCAGGGGGGCCTCTCAGTGACGCACCGAGACAGCGTGAGGGAAATTTTTCTGCGAGGCACCGAGGCAGTGTGGGAGAAGCTTTTCTGTGAGGCACCAGGTGGGCAGGGGAACGTGGCCCACCTGGGCCTCCCCTGTTGCCCGCAGGGTCAGGGTTGCCACCCTGCCACGACCCAGTGCCCCATGTCCAGCATCTCCCTCCAGCCCCTGCCTCAGCCCCGCGGTGCTCTGGGTCCTTGGCCTCTCTTGGGGCCTGGGCACCCCTCCAGGACACTCCACCCAGGCTGACCTGGGGCATAGAGAAGGCTCCCCACAGCTCTTGCTCTCTGCTGGCGTCTTCCTCACACTGGCAGCCCCCGCAGGGGAGGACACCCACCTGTTGTCCCACAAGACTTCCCCACACCTGGGACAGACCTCTGGCACAGCCATGCCAGTGCTCCCTGGGAAGGGTCATGTGAATGCCATGGAGCTTTGCTTCCCCAACAGCAAGACCAAGAGTGACCTCTGGCCCATAGCAGTGAGTTGTGGCCATCAGATCCACATTCAGGCCAAGTTATTCTGCTCTTGTGTTTTCTTCATGAGGTGAACAGCTCTCCTCTGGGTGGAGACTCTAGTTGCAGCTCTGAGGGGAAAGAAGGTTGAGCAGCAGCATTAAATGCATGAAAACCTGAGACTGGGACACACTGCTGCAAAACATGCCCAGAAATGGAAGTTGTTTGGCCAAGGCCATAGTATAGCCTTCAGCTTAAGTGGAAGTCAACACAGAGCACTGCCTCCTCCTCAGCCTGCCTGGCCCCCAATCTCAGCCTCATAGCAGTGTGCCCAAGAACAGCATTTCATGCCCCACACATACTGCTACCATCATCCCAGTATCTGCATCCCTCACCTCACACAAGAACTGGTGAGTTCCTGGGTTTGCTGCCATTATGACCCACACAATTGTGCTCCTAGTCTGTGTTTATCATTCTGCCTTTATTCTGAAACCACTAATTAACTCCTGAAGCTCTCTCTCAGTGGGTTCTGTTCCTTTGGGGCTGGAGGTCGCTGGGCTGCTCCTGTAGTGCCCAGCTCACTGCGTTGGGCAGCCTTGGGGATTGGGATGTAGGTGGACCTGCTGGGTGCCTACCTAGGCTAGGAGGGACTGGTTCCCTGGTCCTCTGTGGGAAATGGACCGTTTTTTCCAGGCACAGGTTGGTTCACAGTCCAGCTCTTAGAGGTGCTGGGGCAAGCAGCCCAGCTGTTCAGGTGCAAGGGGTGGCTGCTTATGTTAGACTGGTACTCCGTGGTTTGCACCTTCTCCATCCTCCCTCAAGGAAGAAAGGAAGCCTGTTGATAGCTGAGAGTCTGGTCCATATGGGTGAGGGTAGGACATTCCTCTGGAATGCTGGGATGCTGAATTGCTGTAACTTCCAGGACAGTTGCTCCATAGCCAATACAAGGGAGGAAAAGAGATTGTCTTTGTACTCCTGGAGCTGGTGAGCCACTTCATCCATCATCAATGCCACTTTGTCTCTCCAGGCCATCACTGCCAGTGAACTGGGAAATGATAGTGGTATGCTCTGTATAACATTCCTCCACGTGGGTCATATGCATGGAGCTTTGTCTGGATCTGTGGGTAACTGTGCATCATTCAGGTCATCAAAAACCATGTCAAGCATGGCCAATTCCCTCGGATACCTCTCTCCATCATGGTCCACTTGTCTGGGCAACATACAACATCTCCCTTGAAGGAATACCTTTCCTTCACATTTGGGGGAAGTTGCCTTCAGAGGCACTTGTGTCTCCCAATTGCCCTCTTCCAATGTCCGCTTCCCTAGAAAGTGATCCCAGCTGCTTGCTTTCCCTACTCTTAATTCCAGAACACTAGCCTGGTTATCTGAGCATTGGAGCAGCCAGCTGATAATGAGCTCACTGGGATGACAGCCAAAATCTTCTCACATACTGCACAGCTCACTCAGGAACAGAGGTTGAGTGGTTACCTCTTGGTCTGCCTCTTCCTCCTGTTCCTGTGATGACCCTGCTTCAGACTCCTTGTCCTCCTTTCCTAAACAGGCTGACGTGTGTGTCCATTTCTTCCAGTGTCTGGGGGTGACTGGTCCTGGCATGGACTGGGTCTTTGGTTCAGCTGCAGGGTTTATCTTGTGGGTTGGAGCAGGCACAGGGTCTGTCCTGGGCTCATCCCCAGCAGCATGGGCAGCAGGCCAGGGAGGGGATTCTGCCTCTCTACTCTGGGGAGACCTTACTGCAGCTTTTCAATACTTAGAGGGACCTGTAAGAAAGATGAGGACAAACTTTTTAGCAGGTCCTGTAGTGATAGAACTAGAGGTGATGGTTTTAAACTGAAAAAGAGGAGATTCAGACATAGCGATATATGGAAGATATCTACATTCAGATACAAGGAATAAATTTTTTTACGAGGGTGGTGAAACACACAGGTTTCTCAGGGAAGCTGTGGCTGCCCCATCCCTGGAAATGTTCAAGGCCAGGCTGGATGGGGCTTGGAGCAACCTGGTCTAGTGGAAGGTGTGCCAGCATCCTGGGACAGTGCCATCCCAGCACTTTGTGCAGCTGCTTCTCTGCCCCAGGGCCATTGCAGGGCTCATTCCCCTGACATCAAATCCTGCTGTACCACAAGTGGAGACCCACCAGTACCTGCCTGGAAGATGCAGCTCTCAGAGCACTGTTGACCTTGTCCAGGACTCGCTGCCTGCAAATTCACTTGAACCAGGAAAGTCCTCATGCTTCCAGAGCTCATGGACAAAAGAGAGTTTGTGTCTCTGTGTGTCTCATTATCAGAGAGCTGCTTTGCCTCCTGGAAAGCAGCTGCGTTTTTCTAGACCACCTACCTGCCCGTGTCTCTCAGGGAGGCAGTGTCTGCCTATGGTGAGAGAAGGACAACAGTCACTATTCCAGTGGCTCGAACTGCTCCAGAGGCAGCAGAGTTTTCCCTGAGAGCTTTAGTTCCATCAAAGATCAGCTGACCCAGTGCACCCCCAGGAGCTGTGGGAGAGCCAAGGAGATACAGGATGGCCTCTCCCTGGGCACATTCAGCACCAGCAGGGACTCATGCTCTCCAGATGTCATTGCCAAAGGGACAACTCAGCTCCTGTCACTTAACAGCCCCCTATTCCCCTTCAGGGGATCCCCAGGCTCCCCAAAGCAGCAGCAGGGGATCCCCAGCCCCCCAATGTCACCAATGTCCCCCTCCCCTTCAATTCCAAGTGGATCACCAGACCCCAGTGGCATCAGTGGCTCCCCTGGCTGTGCTGCAGTACCCTGGGCACTCCCAAACCCCCAGAAGTGACAGTGGGATTCCTGCCCCACTGTGGTAACCCCTGGTACCTCCAGACCCACTGCAGCCAGCAGAGGGGACATGGGGCCACTCCTTGGCCTGGCTCTGAGTCGTTCCAGCGGAGGGTCCCCATGGGTCACAACAGGTTTGGCTCCATGCCCACCCCAACATCACTCCCTAGAGGGACAGTTCCACCCACACCCAGCCTAGCGGGACAGGCACCCATGACCTGGGTGCTGTTCCCCAGTAGTGGGAGGATGCCCCGGGAAGGCCTGGCATTCACTTCCCCACCGCCCCCGACTTGGGGGCGATGAGGTCCTTCAGGCTCTTGAGGCTGGGCAGCTCCCCCAGCTTGAGCCCCGCACCCCGGCACTGTCACCAGTGCCGCCCGGCCCCAGTCCTGCTGTCCCCTCCATCTCCATCCCCTTCCACTCATATCCCCCATGTCGCCGGCCTCCCCCTCCACATGTTCCTCCTGACCCCCATGTCCCGCACGTCCCCGGCCGCACCCTCTCCATTCCCGCAGCCCCTCATGTTCCCCCCTCCCGCCGCCATTGCCGGCTCTGCCCGCGCCGGGGGCGGGGCTGCAGGACCCGCTCCGAACCTGCAGGTGGCGCCAGCGCCCCGCGGCCGCCGCTCGAGCGCGGGGCCGGGCGGGAGCGGAAGTGGCGCCCCCGCTCCTTGAGGGGTCCAGGTGATGCTGTCAGGCTCCATCGGCGCCAGGGACGTGCAGGGATCCATCTGGAGCAGCAGATTCCGCACAAGTTTAAATCCCCAAAGATTACGTTTTAGAGACCAAGGTCAATTTAAGATCCAGACACGCAATTTTGGACTACAAAACCACATGTACAAGTTCCAAGGTTTGTGCTTTAAAGTTCAAAGCCTCATTGACAGGGCCAACACTATAATTTTAAAGATCCAAAATCTCATCTGGAAGGTCCAAAGCCTCATTTGTAGAGTTCAGATCTTTTTGAGACTCCAAATATTTGTTTATGGGCCCAAACGTTTCTTTCTAGTTTCCACAGCCACCTGTGGGTGACCAAAAGCCCCTTTTTGGGATTCAGTCTGCAATTTGGAGGGCTAAAAGCCTTCTTTTAAGTTCCCAAAGATCTGTTTCCTCATGCACTTATGAGTAAAGTAGGTCCCGAGCTACTGTGGTGGGAGCACTCATCCCGCCTCCTCTGTGTTGGTGCAGGTGTCCCCTCTGTCACACACACATCAGCCTCAACAGTCTGGCTGCTGGGGGCTCCTCTGTCAGAGCTTTTTGGGCAAGCTGACTGTTCACTCTCTTCCTCACACTTTGACTTTTTCCTTCTGCTCCAGGGGATCTGAATTCACACCCTCAGCTCCTTAGATGTGGTCCACACATAGGTCCAGATGGGAAACAAGACTGATTCTCCAGAGGCCTGTGTTCCACCTTGGAGGAGCCCACGATCTCCAGGACAGGAAAGACGAGCAGGCTGGTCAGATGGCAGGGTAAACCCTGGCTGGCTAAAGGGCTGGGGTGAAGCAGGGTATCACATCCCTGTTCTAAAAGCAAATGGCCCCTGCTGTGGTGCAGGTCTGAACCTGGGGCCATGCTGGGTGATGGCTGCAGTAACGCAGGGGTTTCCCAAGGGCTGCTTTATTGCAGCCATTGCCCAGCAAGGCCCCATGTGTGGCCCTCACGCACCCCTCTCTGTGTGCCTCTACCCCGCCCCTGCCCCATGTGTCTGCACACACACAGACAGAGACACACACACACAGGCACAGAGACACACAGACGGACACACACGGACACAGACAGACAGACAGACAGACACACACACACACACACACACACAGAGACACACACACACACACAGAGACACACACACAGACAGAAACACAAACAGACACACAGACACACACACAGGCACACAGACACCCAGANAGACACCCAGCTCAGAGACACAGACAGACAGACACACAGACACACATACAGACACACACACACACACACACACACCATGAGCCCTCATGCACATATTCAACCCCCCCGCAGTTGGGGTGCACTGAAGGGGGTATGGAATTCCCCTGTAATTGGAGTATGCTGGAGGGGCTGTATAGGGGTGAAACCACCCCACAGATTCTCAACTTGCTCAGCCATCCCTAGCATCACATGTACTCCATGAGCATCCCAGGCACTCACTCCATGCAATACCTGGATAAGCTGTGTTGCCCCCACGCCAAACACTGCCTCTCACAGCCCTCCTGGTGCTGTCGGCAAAGCCCCCTGACAGGATGTACCCCAGTAAGGATTTAAGGAAGAGGGCAGGATGATCGCTGTGATTCCAACACCCAGCCCTGTGGGCCCTGGCACCCAGCACAGCCCTGCTCCCCTGGGTCCTCTGGCCCACCAGAGCTACCTGTAGGCCCAGGTTGGGGTGGACACTCTGTCTGGAGAGGATCCACAGGATAGCCCCGATATATGCCAGATGCCCAGAATCTGAGGATATATGGGTGGGAGGAAAAAAAGGAAGAAAAAAGGAGAAACAAACCCAGGAACTCAAAGGATGCAAAAAAAAAGACTGCTCAGTTCCTGTCAGTCCCGGCAGGCTCCTGCTTCCCAGAGCTTCATTAGTGAGCAGCATAAGGAGAATGTGGAGCTGCTGGAACAATTCCAGAGGAGGCCATAGAGATGCTCCAAGGGTGGGAGCCCCTCTGCTCTGGGGACAGGCTAGGAGAACTGGGGGTGTCCAGCCTGAAGAAGAGAAGGCTCCAGGGAGATCTTAGAGCCCATTCCAGTGCCTAAAGGGACTCCAGGAGAGCTGGAGAGGGACTTTAGACAAGGGCCTAGTGTGACAGGACAAGGGGAAATGGCTTCCCACTGCCAGAGGGCAGGGTTAGCTTGGATATTGGGAAGAAATTCTTCCCTGTGAGGATGCTGAGGCCCTGGTACAGGTTTCCCAGAGCAATTGTGGCTGCCCCATCCCTGGAATTGTTCAAGGCCAGGTTGGACGGGGCTTGGAGCAACCTGGGATGGTGGAAGGTGTCCCTGCTCATGGCACTGGAGTGGAACTGGATGTTCTATAAGGCCAACCCAAACCATCTGGTGGTTCTATGAAAACAGCCTCAAAATGACTGTCTGTCCCTGACCCCATAGCACAATCAGCCACATCTGAGCTGTCCCACACACACGAACTCGCCTGGACACCATACCCAGTCCAATATGGAGCTCCTGTCATAGGACTTCTTCTCCCAGCTCTGAACTGGGCTGGACAGCCAGGTTGGGGTAACAGGAACTGCTGGGAACAGGTCTGAGTTCCAGTGTGAACAGGATAATTAAAATGGATCAAAACACAAGTAATGTCTGGAATGGGAAACTTATTGTTTAAGTGGTGCTTGAATGGGTTGGACACCCCTTTTTGGAGGGTTTGAACATCCGAATGGTGTCCCTTTCCTTCTCAGAGAGCCCTGAGCCAGATTCTGTTCCTGACCATCCCACTTACCATCTTTTTTTCTGAGGCATCGCCTACAGAGCCACATCCTGGAGATCCAGCACCTGGACTGTGCCATGCTGTGCCTGGGGCAGCTCTCCGAAGAGGAGTTCAGGGTGGTGAGGACACCTCAGCACACCTGACCTCTGGGCTCGTGTCACCCTGGGCATCAACAGAGCAGTGCTGAGGTACAGCAGATTTCCCCAGACCCACCTCCAGTCAGGTTGTGGTCGCTGTCCTCTGGGAAGGTGGTTTCCCAGCCAGGACCATGCTGGGGCACAGTTCACCATGATTCAGCCCCTCCTCATGCTTGGGAAGGATCCTGGGCTATCTCTGTGTTTCATGTGACCCAGCGGGCCTATCCATGATTGTGTCCATGTTTCCCTTCTCCCAGGCCTGTTTTCTGTGTGAGCTGAACTCCACTCACCTGGGCATGGCCAAGGGCTCCATCCTGCTGGGGTCTGCTGCTCTGCTCCGTCCTGGTGAGTTTTCTTCCATTTCTTTACTCCACTCAGCAGTCTTAAATATAAAAACTTACCTGAGGGTTTCAGAAAAGCCTCCAAATCCCTGTTGAGACATTCCGAAGAGCCTCGGGGTGGTTTCCCAGGGGTTTGTGTGACTGCAGCCATCCTGGTCCTGGCACCTTGCCCCTGGTGGATGGAGGGATGAGGTTGAGGCTGCAACTGACACAAAGGGAGTTGGAAAGGCCAAAGAGGGGCCATGGGCTTCATCCACCAAATTCAGCTTCATTAGAGGTGATTAGACCTTTTCTGCCTATGCTTCCTCCTTGGCAGCATCAGCTTCAGACACTTCCAGTGCAGCTTTTGGGTTTTAGCCCTACTACCTGTGTCCCCTCTCTGCATGAGAAGTTCCCGCTGTCAAGTGAATTTATTCCAAATTTTAGTGTTGTATTAAAGTCCAAACAAAGTGACAGCTTCAGCATCTCTCTGGGGCCCTCGACACCTCCTGTGCCAGAGAATACTGTGTCCCACCTCCAGCTCCTCACCTTTGGGAGTGGCATGGTGACACCTGGAATATGGCCTTTTTAAAGCATTTTTTGGGTACAAGGGGGTAGAATCACCCCCCCAACCTTCCTGCCAGGACGGCTCTTGGAGGAGAACCCACTTTTCCAGCCCTCCCTTTGCTGTTTTCGTGGGAATTGGGGTCCCCCATCATGAGGAATTCACTGTGTGGGGGGGTTTAACACCCTCTAAGACACCACTCACCATCCAAGTTTGACCATTTATTTTTCAACTTAAAGATTCTCTTTAAATACTGCATTATGCCAGGAAAAGAACAGAAAAGGCCAGGAAAAAAGTTAATAATATTGAGGATCAAGATTTGAATTCCCATTGGAAAATTAAAAATCAAAAGCTACTATACAGTGTGAGCTTGGAGGTTGGGGGGTGCAGAGTCACTGTTTAAATAGGACGGGGGATGCTCAGATTTTAGGGAGAGGGGGGCTTGGTAGCACCACAGAGGGACTGGATCAGGCAGGAGCCAGCAAAAATGTGGATTAAAACAAACAAAAAATAATAGTAAAAGGCATAAACACACTTTGATTGCACCAGGAACAGCAAAACCTGTAAAAATTACAGTAAAAATACAATAAATCCTGTCAGTTCTTTGCTTACTGGGAAAGAACCATCTGGCCCTGCGCAGTGGGATCCATCCCAGCTGGGATGGAGACTCCAGAGCCACATCCTGCTGCAACGGTCTTGACCTGCCTGTGGGGTTCAAGGGACAGTACACAGAGCTGGGAGGGAGCATGGAGTCTGTGGGAATGAAAAAAGGGGGGAAATAAAGATCTTGACCTGTTCAAGTGGCACTGTTTCTGCTGGGTTTTTGGCCACCTCCATGGTGGTATCTTCCTGATAAGAAGGGGGGCATCAACAAAACTTCCACCCTGGACTTCTAGGGGGTGGACTTCAGCCTATTTGGGGCACTAGTTTGCAAAGTCCCTTGGGAAGCAGCCCTTAAAAACAAAGGGGCTCAAGAACGGCTGGACGTACTTTAAGAAAGAAATCTTGAAGGCACAGGAGTAGCCTGTCCCTATGTGCTGAAAGATGAGCTGGCAGGGAAGAAAATCTGCCTGGCTGATATTTCACAGGACCTCAGTGAAATAAAAAGGGTGTATTACCTTTGGAAAAAGGGTCAGACAGCACAGGAAGTGTTTAAGGATGTTGTTAGGTCATGCAGAAAGGAAATTAGAGAGGTGAAAGCTCAGTTAGAACTTAATCTGGCCAATTCTTTAATGGAAAATAAAAAGTGTTTTTATAAATACATTAATAGCAAATGGAGGGGTAAGGAAAACCTCCATTCTTTTTTGGATGTCCGGAGGAATATAGTTACCAAAGATGAGAAAATGGCTGAGGGACTTAATGCCTTCTTTGCCTCAGTTTTCAACAATGAGACAGGTTGTCCTCAGGACAACTGGCCTCCTGAGCTAGTAGACAGGGACAGGGAGCAGAATGGATCCCATGCAATTCAGGAGGAAGTAGTTGGTGACCTGCTGAGCCATTTAGATGCTCATAAGTCTCTGGGACCAGACGAGATCCATCCTAGGGTGATGAAGGAGCTGCCAGATGAGCTTGCAAAGCCGCTCTCCATCATTTGTCATCAGTCCTGGCTCACTGGAGAGGTCCGAGAGGACTGGTGTGGAGGCTGCAAGGCCGATCACTTCAACCACACTTGCCCCTAGGAGGGAAGCCGCCTAGTTCACCTCCCCAGTTAGGGTGAGGAAAGGTGCCTCTCCTAGGATCCCTCATCTGCCTTCTGCAAATGTACCCCAGTTTGGTTCTCTAATTGGCCTGTTGGCCTCCCTGCCCCTTTTCTCCCTTATATGTGTTCCTTGCCAGAACCTTCTCCTCTCCCTGTTCCTCCATTTGCCCTTCTCTTGTAGTCCCTCCCTTGGGGCTCCTTCATTGATAACCTGGCCCTCACACCACCTCTGTACTACCCCTGCGCCCTCACCCCACTGGCCCTGATGCTCTCTCCACCCCTGTATTTCACCTTGGGCCCTGCGTGCTCTCCCCGTCTTTTCCTCTGAACCCTTTGCGGGGGTGCTGGCCATAAAGCCCGCCCTGCGGAACCCACAAGAAGACCTCTCCCTCATTCCTTTACCACCGACGTGCCCTAAGAAAATCCTGTAAGCGTGTGTGCGTGCGAGCGTGTGCCTTGGGGAAGTGGCCTCTGGAGTGATCCAGACTCAGCCGGGGACACTTTCAGAAGGTCGCGGCTCCTGACCACCTTGCCTCCGCCACAACAGACTGGAGGTGCCAATGTGACACCCATTCTCAGGAAGGGCCAGAAGGAGGATCTGGGGAAACTCCAGGCCTGTCAGCCTGACCTCGGTGCCTGGCAAGGTTATGGAATAGATCATTCTGAGTGTGAACATATGGCACATACAGGACAACCAAGGGATCAGACCCAGCCAGCATGGGTTTAGGAAAGGTGGGTCCAGCCTGACCCTTTTATGACCTGAACTTCTTTTATGACTAGGTGACCTGCCTAGTGAAGGCTGTGGCTGTGTTTGCCTGGACTTCAGCAAAGCCTTTGACACCATCTCCCATGGTGTCTCCTGGAAAAGCTGGTGGCCATGGCTTGGACAGGGGCATCTTTGGTGGCTGGGCCCAGAGAGTGGTGGGGATGGTGCTTCATCCTGCTGGCGTCTGGTCACTAGTGGTGTTCACAAGGATCACTTTTGGGCCCAGTCCTGTTTAATATCTTTATTGATGATCTGAATAAGGGTATTGAGCCTACCATTAGCAAATTTACAGACGACACTGTAAGACCCCAAAACGCTTGCTCAATGAGACTCTTAAAAGGGCTTACTCTGAGTTAGATGAACGGGAGAAATACCGACTAGATAATAGTTCAAAACAACAAAAATTTGACTGGCAACTTCAGAAAATCAGAGAACTTTGGCAAAAGTTTAGAGCAGCATTCAATCAACACAAAACATTTCACAAAGCATTAACTTAGCCCATTCAATTTAGCAAACTCCAAGCGTGAAATTAAGTTACTCAAAACTCTGAGAAGAGGCAATTAGAAGAAGGAAAAGAAAGAGGAAGAGAGAATAGGTATAGGAAAGAACGAATATAGCTACCATTCCTGGTTCCAGCAGTGTTCAACTGATAGAAAATCCAAGGGAGATAAGGTCAAGATATATGCTTGCCTCGTGTCCTGGGTTAAGTACCCTTCTCCCAGGTGGGACTTCTGGCCACTTAGGAGCTGGGTTAGGGGCTCCAGGGTTGGGGTGTGGGGCACTGCTTCTGATGTGCCAGTGTTTGGTGGCCACTGGAGGCTGGGCTACAGGCCCGGGGGGATGGGCTGTGCATCCCAGGGCCTTGCCTCACCAGGGCAGGGCCTGACCTGCTCCTTCCCCGACATGCACAGGAAATGTTTTGAGCCAGCAATCCTTCCAGTCTCTCACAGACACCAAGTTGGGTCTGAGTGTCGATCTGCTGGAGGGCAGGAAGGCCCTGCAGACTTGGACAGGCTGGGGAGATGGGCTGAGACCAACAGCATGAGGTTCAACAAGGCCAAGTACCAGGTCCTACAATTCGGCCACAACAATCCCCTGCAGTGATACAGACTGGGGCAGTGTGGCTGGACAGTGACCCAGTGGAGAAGGACTTGGGGGTGCTGGCGGGAGTGGCTGAACATGAGCCAGTGTGTGCCCAGGTGGCCAAGAAGGCCTATGAAATCCTGGCCTGTATCAGGAATTGTGTGGCCAGCTAGATTAGAGAAGTCATTCTTCTCTTGTACTTGGCACTGATAAGGCCATACCTCAAGTACTGCGTCCAGTTCTGGACCCCTCAATTCAGGAAGGACATTGAGGTGCTGGAGCAGGTTCAGAGAAGGGAACGGAGCTGGTGAAGGGTCTGGAACACAAATACTATGAGGAACAGCTGAGGGAGCTGGGGTTGATTAGTCTGGAGAAGAAGAGGCTCAAGGATGACATTATCACTCTCTACAACTGCCTGAAAGGAGATTGTAGCCCAGTGGGGATCGGGCCCTGCTCCCAGGCAACCAGCGACAGGACAAGAGGACGCAGTCTCCAGCTGTGCCAGGGGAAGTTTAGGTTGGACATTAGGAATAAATCCTTCACAGAAAGAGGGGTTAAATATTGGAATGAGCTGCCCAGGAAGGTGGTGGAGTCACTGTCCATGGAGGTGTTTAAGGAGAGACTGGACATAGCACTTATTGCCATGGTCTAGTTGACAAAGTGGTGTTAGGTGATAAGTCAGACTTGATGATCTCAGAGGTCTTTTCCAACCTAACTGATTCTGTGGTTCTGTGAAACCCCTGTGAGCCCCTTTCAATGAGGGAGGTGATTCCTAGGAACACAAGAGGAGCCTTAAACTGCAACAAACACACAAAACAGTTCAAAAGCTTTGCCAGGCTTTCATTAAGGGAAATGAAGAGGCAGCAGCTGGATTTAGAGCTGGACTTCGGGCTGGATTTGGTTTCTCTGCCCCAAAGCATCTGGAGCCCTATCTGGAAATTTGCAGAGCAGCTTGTTGAGCAGATCCCAAGGGCACAGATCTGACCTAGGACACACTGGAGAACAGGACAAGCCACCCATTGATCCTCATCTTCCCCCACTCCTGCCTCTGCACACACTGTAATTTCTTCCAGCATGGGTCTGGCCTACAGCTCAGATCCCCCCTCAGGCTGATGCTGCCCAGCTGGCCCCATGAGCAGGCACAGTAATACCAAAAGAGAAAGAAAAGACATAAAAATGAAACTGCACCAAATCCACCCTGTGGGAAGAACCCCATGGGACTGGGCTTCTTCTTCCAGCTTTATTAAAAGATACATTTATTGAAATATGTTAATGTCCAGAGAATTCCACTCCTGAAGCACAGCTGCAGCAGCAGCAGCACCCACAGGCTCCACTAGAATGGTGGGTAGCACAGGAAAGGTGTCAGGATGAGAGGGAGTTGAGACAGGGATTCATGTCTCTCCCAAGGGTTGGGGGGCTGCAGAAGGAAGCAAAGCAGACATGAACCTCCACTGGGCTGGTGACCCTGCCCATGGCCACTGTGGGGATGTGGGGACACTGATCACTGTCACCTTAGGGTTGGGACTCCAACTGCTGCCAGCCTAGGGTTGTGGATATGGGGCTGCTCCCCACCAATATCCAAGGGCATGGGGACACGGGTACCCTCATGACTATCACCCACAGACACAAGGGCACCTCCCTCCTCCCCATCTTCGGAGTGCTGGAGGGAGGCAGGAGCAGAGGAAGCCCCCCATGAGGGCCAGGCAGGTACCCCCACACTGTCGTGGCTGCAACTGGCTCCTGTCCACCTCTACCTGGCACAGCCAGCCCGCAAAGCACGGGGGGCACTGGGGAGACAGCATTCATACCCTGGTACCCCAGCTCATCCCCTCACTACTACCCACAGTGGGCATCTGAGGGCATCCTAAAGGGGCAGGTGGGGCTTAAAAGAGTGTGAAGACCCCCCAAACAGTGTGGTTGGGTAGGAGGAGTGATGTGGGGGAAGAAGCTCCCATCAACCAAGGGACAACCATGATCTCAGTAGCATGAGGGGAATTCTTGCCACATGATGTCACCACCATGGGAGGTGCCCAGGCACCCCAAAAGCTCATCTGAGTCCCCAAAAGCAGAGGTTGTGTAGGGAGAATACCCATGGATGAGACAGAGTGGAGACTTGAGGGATCCCCACTCCACGGTACTGGTGAAGCTCAGCACCCAGTTCGTGGGCAACTGATGTGAGCAGGGAGTGTCCCAAACCAATGGAACCCCTACTCTCAGCACTCCCAATAAAAATAGAAATATGAGTATTCAGGCATTCCCTTGAGCTCCTGCTTTGATTTAAAACCATCATTTATTTTAATTGTTAATTAGTGATTTAATTCTCCCCCCTGCGACTGGCACCCAGGTGTTCTATGGGCTGCATTGTCACTGTCACCTGCTGCTAGGCCCATGCACCTGGAAGCCAAGGAGTGGTTGTGTCTCCTTCAATGCCCCTGCCAAGGGCTTGGGACTAATGGATGACCTCAAATCTGGGATCCCCTGTGCTGGCTACTGCAGCATGGTCAGCTTTCTCTACCATGGATGTTGCATTTGCCTTGCACCTCCCTGGGACTGGATGGGTTACGATTCCACTGGGAGTTAGTAGCTGCCTTTGCTCCACTCGTTGTGATTTTTGTGGAATTTCCCTCCATTTTCATCATTTTTTGGGGTTTGGTGTGTTTTCATGAGGAGGATTTGGCATGCAGCAAAGCACCAGTTGCTCACCATGGCTCCAGGGTCACCATGGGGGAAATTCAGCGCTAAAGCATGTCTAAGCAGAGAAATTCTTTTCAAGAATAAAAGGGAAAAAATCCCTCAAGATTCTGATTTGTTTTGCTGCCTCCATGCTGTCCAGGCCCTATAATGCACTATAGGGTCTCATCCCCTATATTCAGCTGTTATAAAAGGCCTCTTTTAGCTTACATAAACACTCAGATGTGGCTTCTTGGGGGGCTTTTGGGCAGTGAGAGGTTTTGAGGAGAGAAACGTCCTGCTTGCCCTCGATTTGGGGAGAAAAAGCCCCTTTTCTGCGCAGGGGAAGCTATGCAGCAGAAGAAATGAAATGAAATTGCAAAATTTTACTCCAATAAATTGGATTAAAAAAGGTGAAAAGGCCAGCAGAGGGGTAACTGAGCAAACTGGTGACACTGGGAGGGAGTTATGACCCCCTCAAGCAGGATTTGGGTTAATTCTGGGTGAGTTTAGGGATATTTTTGGAGCTGTTTCCTCCTCGCCTCTATTGTGAAAGGATGAATGTGCCTTGACAAACAGATGGTGTGAATCTGCTGGTAGATAGGGCCAGGGACTTGTAGATAAGGAAGTAATGGGAGAAGTCATCAATTTCAGAAAATGTCACTAATTGACAGTGACTGTTGCTCAGCCAAGGTCGCACTAAATTCCTGAACTTGAAGAACAAAGACTTAATAGCGCAATGAATATCATGTGTTATACAATGGGGGGTGCATAGCAAGGGAGACATACAGGAGGCGGATCAGGAAGTCTGTACCTTCCAAGTACCTCAGCCAATGGGGAAAGGGGGAGGGTGATGTGGCCAGGAAATCAGGAGAAAAAGGAGGCTGCATCCTCCAACAATTTGAGAGATCCCATGGGAAATGCCCCATGGCGTCTCCTTTTGTTCATGAATAAAGTTACAGGACTTCTCTGTCTCCTTTTTGGACATAAGCCTCTGGCATCATGAATTTTTTCTCACAATTGCTGGTGCTGAGAACACCAAATCTTTTCATTTTCACTTTAAAATGGACAGTCTACTAAAAAAAAATCCAAAAAGCAAACCACAACAGCTTTGGGGTTTTATCAGCACTTTCTCCTTAAGGCAGAAGCACAGAACCTCCCTTTTCTCGAGCAATTCCTCCTCAATTTTGAGTTTTCTTCCCTGTAGGCACCATTCTGAGATGAAAAATTCCCATTTCCAAGCACACTGGCTGCTCCCTTGTGAAAAAATGCCCCAAACTGGTCAAACATAATTAAAAAAAGAGGATGAAAAATCCTGACACTGTATCTCTCTGGGCCTGCTAATAAAACTTGACCTTTGACTGCTTTTTTTGCTGCTTGATCAGCCAATTGATTTCCGATGACTTCTGGACTACTGCCAAGCTGGTGTGCATTACTGCTACTCGTTTTGGTAAAATCCATAGTTTGTGATAGTTCTTGTATCAGTTCTCCATACTTAACAGGTGACAGTTATGAGGTTGGCAAACCTCTTTCCTTCCAAATGGCCCCATGAGCATGCACTATTCAAAAAAACCAAATTTGGTCCATATGTTGACCATTTTCCCTCCAGCCAGCTGTAAGGCACAAATAAAAGCTATCACCTCAGCTTCCTGGGCTGAGATGTTGGAAGACAGTGCTTCAGTTTCTAGTTCCACTTCTTCAGTCACCACAGCATATCCTGCTTTTCACTCACCATTGACCATGAAACTTCTACCATTGAGAAAAATATTTAAATTAGCATCATCAAAAGTAGTGTCTTTCAAATCAGCTTGTCTGGAGAATACTCGTTCAATTGTCTGCAGGCAGACGTGGGTCAGTTCTGCTTCCCCTGAGCGAGGTAGGAGAGTCACAGGAGTCAGGCCTGTATTCACCTGGGGGCCAGCCCAGGGCTGGGTCAAGCACAGCATTCCCAGCCAGTCCCAGGAGGTGACTGTCCCTCTCTGCTCTGCACTGGTGCAGCCTTGAGTATGGTGTGCAGTTATGGGCACAAAGATATAAAAAAAGACATTAAGCTATTGGAGAGTCAAAGGAGAGCCACGAGGGTGGTGAAGGGTCTGGAGGGGCCTTATGAGGAGCGGCTGAAGGCTGAATGTTTGGTCAGGCTGGAGAAGAGCAGATTGAAGAGAGACCTCACTGCTGTCTTCAACATCCTCCCAAAGGGCAGTGGAGGGACAGATACTGATCTCTTCACTCTTATGACTATTGACAAGACTCAAGGAAATAGCTGGAGCTGAATCAGAGGAGGTTTAGGCTGGATATCAGGAAAAAGTTTTTCACCCAGATGGTGGTTGGGCACTGAACAGGCTCCCCAGAGCAGTGGTCACAGCACCAAGCCTGTCTGAGTTCAAGAAGTATTTAGACAACGTTCTCAGGCACAGGGTGGGACTGTTGGGTTGTCCTGTGCATGGAGTTGAACTCAATGATCCTAATGGGTGCCTTCCAACTTTACATATTCTATGATTCTATGATATCATCTTGTTCCAACAGCACTGCTGGTATTTAATCATCCTACTGGATGATAACCAATGGCCTCCTTTTTGTTCCAAGATAGTTGTTACCATATGGGGCACTTGGACACTAATTTTTGTCCCCATGTTAACTTCTGAGCCTCCTGTAGGAGTACAGTGGCTGCTGCTGCCCTCAAGCATGCAGGCCATCCTTTGCTGACCTGATCCAGTTGCTTGGAAAAGTATCCCAGTGATCTTTTCCAGCCTTAAAGATGTTATACCAGTACTCCTTATGTTTTCTTTCTTGAACAAATAACTTGAATGTTTTTTCTAAAGTAGTGAGCCCTAATACAGGAGCCCTCATTTATGTTTGCTTTAATTTATCAAGTCTTCTGTGCATACCTGAGTCCATATCATAAGGAGTTCTCTTGTACCTTGTACTGCTTCATACAGCTTTAACCAGCAATTCAAAGTTCACAGTCCAAAGCCAACATCATCCAGCCATTCCGAGAAAGGCACAGAATTTGTGTAGGCTGAGGCTCTGATATTTGGCAAATTTCTTCCTTTCTTCCAGTCTTCATTGTCCCTGGGTGATGGTGAATCCCAGATACGTTACTCTTTTTGGGCTGTTTGAGCCTTGCTTCTGGATACCTTGTACCCAGCTTGTCTCAACAAGTTGAGAAGGCTGATGGTCAGAGTGATTGCCTCCTCTTGAGTCTCAGCTGCCAGTAGGATGCTGTCTATGTACTGGAGCGGGGTGATCTTTAAATTTCCCTTCTGCCAATCCTTCAGTTCCTTGGCTAGCTGGTTTCCAAAAATGTTAGGGCTGTTCTTAAATCCCTGTGGTAAAACAATCCAACATAATTGAGTTTTTCATCCTTTTCTAGTGTTTTCCCATTCAAATGCAAACAGCTCCTGGCTTCCAGAGTCCAGTGGGATGCTAAAAAAAGCATCCTTTAAGTCCAATACAGTAAAGAATTTGTCAGTTTCCTTTAGAGTATTTAGAAGAATGTATGGGTTGGCAACCACTAGATGCACATCCTGTACTATTTGAGTTATGGCTCTTTTAGGTCCTGGACTAGCCGGTACTTGTCGGATTATGGTTTTTTAAATGGTAGAATTGGAGTGTTAGACTGAAATTCTCAAAGTAATCCAAAGCTTATACGTTTCTCAATAATTTGCTCTAGTCCTTTTATGGCTTCTCATTTAATAGGATACTGTTTTCACCTTACTGGTCTGGCATCTGGTTTTAACTGAATTGTTACCAGTTCTGCTTCCTGTGATCTTCCAGGAGTGCCAGTAGGCCATACCAAAGGAATTACAGAATTTTCCTCTTCTTCAGTTATTTCCTCGGAGTCCTTTTGTTCCTGTAACAGAAACACTTGCACTTCCAAGTATTTTTCTTCAGGTATATGTACTTGAATCTGTCCTTTTTCAAACGTTATTTGTACATCTAATTTACTTAGTATGTCTTTACCTGATAATGACACTGGACACTCAGGTATATACAAACATTTGTGAGTTAAAACTCTCTTTCAATTCCAAATTTTAGGGCCTGGAAGAATGGCCTGACTTCCTTTTGTTCTCTGGCACCAATTATGGGCATGCTTTGCTCACTTAATACTCCTTTACACGTATTCAGTACCAAGTTGTTCCTGTGTCCATTAAAAATTGTACTTTTTCATTCCTCAACTGCAACCAGGGGTTCTGTTGAGGAATCTTTTCAGTTCTCCCCCAGCCCCTGTCAGTTTAAATTGTGATCAAGTGTAAGCAGTCTTTATACTGGTGACATCTCCCTGCTTTGCGGATTTCCCACACGCCCTGGATTTTGTGCACATTGTCTTTTCCAATGTCCTTTTTGTTTACAATGCTGTCCTGGGTTGTGGGGAT
>WBMZ01005129.1:0-12097 GCA_013400975.1 Atrichornis clamosus
ACAACCAGAAATTTGTCTGATGCTATATGATATTTGTTGTATAGCATCTTTTTTAGGGTTAAAATAAAGTCATGAGGGTTGTCTATTCAGACTTCTGTAGCACCGAGAATGGGAACTGTTTTGTTCACTCAGGTCTCTGTTTTATGAATAGGAGAATATCTTTGGTTAGTGGTGAAACAGAAATATAAAAGTAATGATATTTCAGAGTCACCTCGGGATCAATATTCCATCTCCCATCTGCAGAGTGCATGTTTAAAATTCTTATGACAGGGTAGTAGACACCAGTCCATTTTGACAACTAAAGACAGACCATGGGGCACAGTCTGGGCTTTGTTCTTTACATTCAGTTGTGGTTTTTCTTACATTAATACTTGGCTGCACTTCTGTTTCTTGGGGAGTGTTTTCCCAGATTTCTTGTTAGAATGTATCTTTTTCGCTTGCAGATGAACTGGCTATTCTACATGGATGAGGGAAAAGACAATAAATGAAGTGTTATCTGGGCAACTGGCAGACTGTGAAGACAAAAGTGGGATACATTTTGAGCTCATGGACGATAATTGTGCTTTGGCTGATGTCTCAAGGACAAGTTGCTTCAGTTATCTTCTTGTTGTTAGTCTTGTTTGAGGAGTTGTGAGGTTCAAATTATTAATGCTTAAAGTTCTTTAGAAATGCAGAGAATTGCCAAGTGTTGCTGCTGAAACTCCAGGCTGAAGGGAGTAAACTCTTCCCTTTACCTGTAACTGGTAAATAAAATAAATACAGACTTGTCACCTTTTCAAGTGGGGGTTAGGGGTTAGTTATCCTCTGCCCCCAGATTTACACAGCAATTTCTTGTTGTCATGCTTCAGAAGTGAAGGACTTTATGAAGCAGAATACTTCAACAGAACAGAATACTTCAGCTGAAAATAAATGTGTTCAGGTGGCAGTGCATTTGGGTTATGAACTATTTGTGGATAATGAATTACTCTTTCTCTAATAATCAATTTGTGCAGCATCCAGGAAGGGGAAAAAAAGAAGGAAGAGTGAGGATACCTTTTAATTGTTTTGCCATTCTCCAAAAAAACCCTTTTGGCAAGATACTAACAGGAATTAATAAACATTAATAAAACTTGAAAGCAACAGCTAAAAGTGTTTGCTTCAGAGGTGGTAAGTAGTTGCCTGCTGCCATCCTAATTGATGGGTGCTCTCCAAGCACAGACAGGCTGCACAGAGAGGAGAGCCCCCTTCGATGGAAAGCTGTGAGGGTTGACTCTGGCAGGGACATGAAAAGCTCACCTTTCACAATACGCTGTGTAAGGCTGACAGGAAATGACTTGTGTTAGCAGGGCAGCAGGCTGGAAAGAAGATCAAAAAGCACATCTGGGAATGTGACTGATGGGCAGCACAGTGGGGATGAAAGACCCTGCAACTCCACTCTCTTGGGAAGAGTCACAGAAAAGAAAGTAAAAGATGGATGGGCTGCGGAGGAGAGCTCCAGCAAAGGTAGGAATGTGCTGCCCTCTGATTTAACGCAGTTGTGAGCAGAGCCTAGGATCTCCTGTATAAACAGCTCGTGTTAGTTGTTGGTCAAACTGGAATCTTGAGGGTTCTTGGAACCAGGGTTGGAGATGGTTGGCCAAGGTGGGGACTGTACCAGAGAGGTGGCTGGTGTGGTGGCTCTTTCCCTGTCATGGATAGAGGGCGTGTTCCAGCTGGTGGTTAAATCCTGGAAGAATCAAGACAGACAGTGGTCTGGGCTGTGAAACAGATGTAGCAAATTGTGTTTGAATATTTGCAATTGAATAGACACCAAATGGTGGCTCCTCTGATTCAGTATGACTTACAGAGACCTCTGTCCTGTTGCCCTTGCAGCTAGGAAGTGTGGATTTTAGACTGCTGGGAGGGAGGCCAAGGTGGAGTCGAGAATAAAAACTGGGCCAAATAGGAGCAGGAGAAGAGATGATAGCTGCAATACCTTCATGCTGCTGTTATCTGATTCTACTGGTCCCTTTTTATTTCTTTCTGGTGATCTGTATTTTTTTCTGTCCATAGCTGGGGCAAATTCTTCACTTACTAACTCCTCCCTGCAAGGAAAATGCCTAGTTCTCAACATTTATGAATATGATTTTTTGTTTAGCCCCTCAGTATCAGTGTTACCAACTCTCCCAATGAGTCCAAGATTTTATAGTGGTTACTGTCAGTGTGCAGCACTCCCTAAAGGACAAATACCCAAGGGTAGTTCCTTCCCACGGCAGCAGGACAGGACCTCACAAATCAGGGCCCATCCCACCATCCCAGAAGCGAGGCAGCCCCAGCCCTGGGCATCTGGGACGGGACAGGACGGGACGGGATAGGACGGGGTGGGACAGGGTGGGACGGGATGGGACGGGATGGGACGGGATGGGATGGGATGGGATGCGATGGGATGCGATGGGATGCGATGGGATGGGATGTGGACCCAGCTCAGTGGGGCCCTTGGTCAGGCAGGGCTGTGGGACACTGGAGACTGGCTCTGCTGCACCACTGCTGGGGCAGGGTCTCATGGTCCTAGGCATGCTGGGCAGTGGTCAGGGTGAGACAGAGACAGTCCAGGCTGGTGATGCCCTCAGGGCCTGGCTCTTACAGTGGATGGCCCCCAGGAACCCAGAAAGACTTTAGCAGCTGACTTGTGTGCATCTAGAGGATGGCACACAGGAAATAACAGGTTCTTTCCTAGCTAGTGATGGCCCTTGAGGGCAGTGTGTGGTTAACGGATGATGCAGGATTCTCTCCAGTAAGCAAGTGCAAATCTTTGGACAGGAGCTGCTGAAACCACTTATTCATCACTGATGAGTTTGCTATGGGAAATAACCACCGTGGCTAGGTAGGACTCAGTAAATGGAATCAATAGCGTTCAGGCTACTGCTTGTTGTAAGCTACATTTTAGTGGGAAACCTTCCTGGAGAATGCTTTTTTCTGAAGCCAAGCCAATTTGCTACTCAGGCATAGGAAAGTAATTATTTTTCTAATTGGCTTTAGCAGTACAGCAGATGCATAATGAAGGATTGTTAATAAAATGATAAAATATGTCATTAATGATAAAGTTGATTGTCCTGAATATCGTCTGAAAAGGAAAATAAACTGTAGCAAAACAGAGCTGGAGGAGTTTATTGCTGGAGGGTGAAGAAAGAGACAGAAAACAAAAAACTGGAAGCCCAGATAATGTGCTAGAAGTAAGATTCATGAATAGAGGCAGGACACATATAGAGAAGATAAAAAAGGAGCCTAGAAAGGAAAAACTCACAAATTTCTGATTTTTTCCATAGGCTTCCTGCATGGAGCATCAAAACTGTTCTGAGGCACAGATGTGCACATGAGCCCTTTCCCTTCAGTCATGAATTAGAACTTCAGCTAACATTTTTGATTTAAGCAAGGTGTTATATAAAAATGATTTTAGCAGATTGTTCAATGTCTTCTTCACAGGTAATGTTCAGGTCAATCAGGGTAAACTCTTGGAAATATTTTGTTAACTTGAAAAAAATGGAAGTTGAAAAGGGACACACCAGGAGATAACTTGTTCTCATTAAAACTTAGGCATAAATCACAGTGCCCTTGAAGTTCTTGTTACCTTCAACCTCCATCTTCAGCAAATATGCAGAAAAATATCAGCTCAGCAGTGTTAGCCACTGCACAAAAGAAAACCTTGCTGTAGGAAATCTAAGGATTCCTCAACCCTTTTATTTATGATGCAAAACGGCTGAAACATTGAATTATCACAGACCCCATTTTTGGAAGGCCTGTTATAGGCTGAAAAAAACACATGCACACACAGCAGCCTAAGGAAAGGAGGATGACAATCTTTCTTTTTTTTGTTTAATACACTTGTGTATTAACTCAAATCAGCGAGGATAAAAGTCAGCACTTTGGGGAAAACCTTAAGCAGCAACATGTAAGAACTTTTCATGCTGAATCA
This sequence comes from Atrichornis clamosus, assembly GCA_013400975.1. Taxonomy (NCBI): domain Eukaryota; kingdom Metazoa; phylum Chordata; class Aves; order Passeriformes; family Menuridae; genus Atrichornis; species Atrichornis clamosus. The sequence goes on from WBMZ01005129.1 coordinate 3,932, forward strand.
GACTAGTGCTTCATCTTGTTCTGACATCTTATCTTTGTGAATGCTACCATTGCCTCAGTGGGCAGGTGATCAATGTAGAATAACCTGTGCATAGACAGAATTTCTTCCTAATCTTATCAACGAGAATTTGGGATTTGCTGAGCTGTATGAAAAGTTGCACTCCTAAACAAGTAGATTTTTAAAATAGTCATAAGTTCTAAAAAGTGCAGTTATAAATATAGTGGGTGGGGTACTTTCAAGTCCTTGTGTCGTCATATGATTTGCTGTGACTGATCCCCATTAAATTGTGCATTAAATTCACCCCTATAGTCTGACAAGACAGGAATCTCCCAGTAAGGATCACCATATTTTTGTTTCACTCTGCATATTTTATTTTCTGTTTGAATTTCTTTCGCTCACACCTGTTAAAAACACTTATTCTGTTGCTAGGAGAGCAGAAACAGAGCGAAAATGGTCAGCATCCTGCTTCACATGTTACTAGTTAAAATAACTGCAAATAACACATTTCAAGCATCCTTTTGTGTAAAATGCTTTTAGCGTATATTTTCATCACCCCTGAAGGCCTCTTAGCATTAGTCACAGCAGCTGGCAGAATGGTTCAGGCCTCTCTGTTTACATCTGACACCTCCTCACCCTGTCTTTGCTACAGTTCTCACTAAACAATTGTGGAAAATACCTCGTGTGCACACATTTTTTTTGGTAATTCTGTGCTTCTGTTCTGAAAACTCGAGGCTTATCCCAAGCCAGATTGCTCAAATGGCCTGAAATGTTCTCTGGGAACACTATACACTTCCAACTGTAAAGTTTATCCTTTTCTTGAAAAAGGAGCAGCTGCTTAATAATAAATACTTCCCTAGGCTCAAAACCTTTAGGTGAGCAGAGACCATTTGGTTATTCATGGAAGTCTTGCACACCAGATGCTGAACTGGGAAGTGTATTACCAGAAGTTAAGGGTCTTCTGTTGGCTCTGACACTGGTTTGTTAACAAATTCGTTGAAGAAATGACATTTTAAATCTGCACCACTCTGTTTGCCTTCTCACATCCACCTTCTCTAGTCATCTGCTTAGGCACAGACTGCTTATTTTATTCTTGTAAAGCCCCAACACAGGGATCTTCAGTTTCAGCTGGGATCCCTGGCTTCAGCAATTAATCTCAACAATTTATGCTTTGCAGAAGTGGAGCTGGTGTCCAGGCCAACATCTGTAACACTAAAACTTCTGTAACACTCAAGTTTAGCAGAATTAAATCTGATATTTTAAGAGAAAGAAAATTAATTTTTCATCAGTCTAGAACTTCCCACATACTTCCTGCTAATGCATTCATCTATGATCTCCTGAAGCTGTCCATTCAGCAGCTACTTCACTGGAAATCTGCCTTCTCTTACGTGTTCCAGGACACCTGCAGTCCCTTTAAAGAGGGAGAGGCGAAGAGCAGAAGAAGCTGTGTGTAACAGTAACCCTTCAGATGACCAGACCACTGCCATGGCACATTGCAGAAATGAAAACCAGGCCGTGGCTGCTTCTGGGTCAGCTCTTGAAAGAAGCAGGAAATCATGTCATTGTGACTAGTCTGTGAATGCTCACTGCCAGATACCACTGAATTTAGCTCTGATTTATCAATTGCAAGAGTTGCTGATAAAATTATGTTCATCTCTGCATTTTTCCCCAGCTGCTCTGCAGGGAATCTCAAAGGCTTTCTAAGCTTGTCAGTGAAAAAGAGAAAATACTGCAGGATATTCTCCCTCCTCTTCCAGTTGTGAAGCAAAGTCTTTTCCTGTTTGGAGTCCCGTCTTCATGGCCTCTCTTTGTTTGCCTTGGACATCACAACTGGCTTTCCACAGCAAGAAGATGGAAGCAATGGTTTCCATAATCATTACTGCTAAAAAGATGGCATTACTTAATGGCATGACTACAGGAGAGCTTTACTAGAGGTCACTTTGGCCTAGAAAAGCTGCTTTTGATGTTTAAAATAAAAAAAAAATACTAAGAGAATGTACAAACAAGTCAGATAAGTTACGGTTTTTTTCTGTGGTGAAATACTGAAGACTCTTATAAATAAAACTGCATTAAAGTGTCCCCTTTTTCTATTAAAAGCTGCATTAAATTCATCAACTGCATTAAAGTGTCCCCTTTTTCTATTAAAAGCTGCATTAAATTCATCAACTGCATTAAAGTGTCCCCTTTTTCTATTAAAAGCTATGCAGAGCAATTAGGAGTCTTAGTTTTGCATCAGAAGACACTGAAATTATGCTTTTCCTCTGTTTCTTGCTAAGAGGATATGTGAAGAGGAATTTTCGGTTGTGATGGTGAAAAACTGTTTTTTATCTTCATAGAGTATTACCTTATTATAGAGAACAGGCTTAACAATGTCTTTAAATGGTGAAGATAACAAGCTATTTAAAGGCTCAGAATGTACTTTTATTGGTAAATTCCCATTTGGTACAGTACCTCCTTATTCATATTCTCATAAAAGCCGATAGAAATCACCATCTGTAGGATACAGGGAATAAGGATATTAAATATCTTCTATGGTATCAGGGCTCTAAGTGTTGCTTGGAACCATGGTACCTTGCAAAAATCCACCTCTGACCCCGAGAGTAGAGATATTTTATTAGTAAAACACAGATAGTTTCTTGCTGTGCGTGAAACTTCAGCACAAAAGGAGGCGGGTGTTTTTAAGCAAACCATTATTTCTAACAAAAGATGCTTTTTCTCCCTCAGACAATTGTTGGGAGAAAGCGACAGACTCTTACTGTTAAACACGCTTTAGAGTTTTGTGTTCCAAGGAAAACAGCATGAGGCTGGCGTAATCAATTGCTATTTGGCAGAGTGATAGAAATGCACATGCTACACAGTAGCTAAAAATCTGTCAAGAGGCAGCCAGAATGGGAAATGACCAAGCACATGTCTGACCTGAGTGTAATCTTTACCCATTATTAACTAAGGGACCAAAAAAATTACTAAACTGAATTTTTATTTCTAGGTGAAATGTCATGTTTCATTCATAAAAAGGTTATGCTGGAGTAATTATTCACAGCTTGGTTTAGGTTGAAACCTTTTCTTATTCTCAGCTTTTCTCTGGGGGCAGTGGAGGGGGCACAAAAAAAGTATTATGGTCTGCCAACAGAGAGAAGAGGCTGGTTAGAGGAAAACGTATTGGTATATTGACATATCCTTGCAAAATTATCTCCAAAATATATAGAGAAGGCCTACTATAATTCCTCTCAGTTTCACTGTTGCTATAAGGAAAACTTTATGCACTAATGCAATATCATTTTAAAACATTATTTCTCTGTTGAGGTGCTGTGATCTATCTTCGCTTTTCCATGATATTTAGCTAGCTAGATTACATTTTTTACTCTTTTAAATTCACTCACATTAAATTCAGACATGGCAAACAAGCTTGAAAACAGCTTCCTTCTGCTCACTGTGAACTTGCATCCTCCATCCCTCGCCATGGTGGAAGAGAGTTTGGTTATGACACCCTGACCAATGCCTGTTTGCAGTGATGCCAGATGCCAGGGCAGCATCCTTCGTGTTGGATAGGTCTTGCATCACCAGACCAGCAGCCAGTGGAAGACTGTCTTGGCTGCCTGTAGTGAGCTTGAAGATCCATATAGGGGTAAACGGAGCCAAAATAGTGATGCTGTCATGGCAGAGAGGAACAGCCTCTCCTTGTCTGATGACATGAAGACTCATGAAATATGGGAAGTGTGGCACTATGGGACTTGCAGTAAGGCAAGTCCATAACATTGTCTCTCTGTGATATGCAGTAGATGTAGCTATCTCTTGTCTCGTGGGAGTTGCTGGGCACTACTTGGGCTCCTTTAGTCATGCCATGACATGAGTGACCGTGACTCAGCACTGGCAAACAGCAAGAGCTTATACTGCTTAACTTTCTTTTACTGCAAAGCACAGCCCTGGCTTCAGGCTAATGTGTACCTTGTCCTGTCTCAGTACTCAATACCACATCCTACTGTCAGCAATGGTGTCAGCTTCATGGCTATTTGGTGCCACAAAGCCATGCCAAGGGACCATGGGGTGATTATGGATTGAAGTCAAGTCAATTGAGTGTAAGTGTTCAGGTAGTGCCACACATCACGAAACTACCTGATTGATTTCTAAAATCATTGGGATTCAAAGTCATAGCTGTAGTCCAAGTAGATGTTTTTGTAGTTATTGTGGGTTAGTTTTTTTTATATATATAATGCCTGTGTCATTCTCATTTCCTCTAATATGTTTAGCAGCTCTGAGTCCTCTAAAGGCAACAATGTGCTGGCGGAGGCTCTTGGGAACTGATGGTTAAAATTCTGCTGCCAAGATGATGAGAGTTTTAGGATAATTTCCTGGACTGGGAGATCAGCTCATCTCTGAATATGATCAAAGCTGCCAATGTGTATCTAGTGTGCCCATCTATGACACACATAGGGATCACATACAAAACTAAGAATAGCGTCACTGCTGACAAGAAAAACACACTCAGTCTCTGTGCCACTTACTCATGATGAATATTGTACACACAGACTCATAACTCTAAGTCTCATGAGAACAAATCTTGCTTTTTTTTTGGATACTAACTTGGTTAAGAATAAATTCACGGAAGGAAATTATAAACTGGAATTGATCCCCTATCAGTATAAATCAGAGATGAGTTTTAGGGCAGCATATGAGATTTCTTCTCCTGGAAACACTCTGAAAGAACCTAGTTTTACAGAAGGCGGATGATTTGAACCTCAACATTCTTTCACATACCTAAGCTTTAAAACAAAAGGGTCCCACCTCACTAGTTTTTGTAGAGATCAAGTATTTGGTCTCTAGTGAAATTAATCCAGGCCTTTTGCAAGCAACAGTGTCAGTGAAGTTCCTAAGCAAAATCTAGTACAAGTCTGGTAGAAAAGTCAGATGCAAATGTCAGGTGAGCGGATCAATGCTTGCAAGGGCAACAAACACCAACTTATATAATTTAAAATGCTTTTCTAAAAGAGGAAGAAAAAAAAAAGAAACATTTTTCCTAATGTGTTTTTAAACGTCATGCTTTCCTCCTTTTACAACTAACGGTGATTGCTGGCTGTGAGTTGACTAAGGTTTATTGTGGTTATGGTCACAGGCAGTGCAATTTTGTCATATGGGCAACTGAACAGTACAAGGCATGATCAGATTCTGAAAAAGTGCTCTAAAATGAGCACAAGATACTCTGCAGGTAAGGTAGTCATTTGCTCTGTAGTCAGACTCATAGCACTTTAATGTTTTCAAAGTGCATTTTGGCTTCGAAGTATGTACTGACTCGTCTCAGTGTGATAACATCTTTCCTGATCCGTACAGGTATCAGACACAAGCATGACAATTGTAACACAACAGTTTAAAAACACAGAACAACCCTGCTCTGGTTACATCTGTAGCCTTTGTTATCCTGGCTACACTTAACACTTGTGTGTCTTGTTGGGTGACTGCAGTGATTCACTTGTGTTCATCAATTTGTAAACAACTCATTGAGGCTTACATGGAAAACTATGAAACTACTCTTGGTGGTGATAAAGTTCTCATTCTGCTGAAGCTGTAGAAGTTGAGAGTTTAAACCATGCATTTACATCCTTCTCTTGTGATAACTGTAGCCTGTACTTAGCATGGTCACAAGGTTTAATAAAGGTTTCTTTGTCAGAATTAAAAGGGCTGATGAAGTGATGGTAATTCTTACTACTTTCAGTAGTTCATTTAATTTAAAGATCTGCTGATTTACGTGAAGGTTTTAGCAGCACTCACACTGTAATGATACTGGCTCTTGGCAAGCAGGAGTATCATACCTCTCCTATCTCTTTCCTAGGCACGCCTTGGCCCACTGAAGACACTCTGATGCCACCCGCAGGAGAACCCAGGTACTTTCAGCAGTTCTGTACTAATTTACAGCAGCTCTCTGCCCTTTGAAGGGTGAGTTAGCAATACAAGCAGATAATATTAGCAAGCAGAGGAATGTCAAGCCATGTAGTTGTGTGGGCACATCACTACAGAGTGAGATTCAAGGCCCTTATTGGATCCATGCCTCAGAATGAGAAGTGTTATTTAAGTGCTGGAGTGAGAGATAGAGAACAGAAAGCTCACACTTTGTGTTCATGTGGACTCAGATAAACACAGATGGAGGTTAGATCCTGCTCCTCCTCACAGTGCTCTGCTGCAGGTTACCCCAGTGGTAGGCTCCAGCCTACAGCTAGACCACAAATACATTCTGTGAAAGTCTTGCCAAAGACACAGATGCATGAGGTCTTCCTTATTCCTGCACAGCATCCTGTGTTTCTGGCTGTTTCCTAGAGAGCCGAGCCGAACATCCAGCATCCTGGTGTGCAAGAGGCTGTGTCCTTCTAGTAGGAAGCAGTACCAGTGTGCAGTTACAGCTCCCAGCCATGACACAGCATGCAGAGTCTGGGAGCCTCATCCTGCAGTTATTCTGGGACAGCACAACCTGCCTTTCTATCAATACACAGGTTTTCCCTAGAGGCTTCACCTATGCACTTCTGTGCAATATGGTTCTACTGTTATTAAGCTAAAGAGTCGTGAGAGCCAAGTAAAATTAAGGGAAATCTTGGCTTCCTGGAGGACTTGATTGCCTTGATGGTTATGCTATTATATACTGGATGCATAAGGAAAAATAAGATCACATCTTTACAAAATACTAACAGAGAAGAGATAAGCAGAAAAGACAAGAGAAGTCATACTGTTTATTATACTTACATGAGTTTTGTATAGTTCTCACTGTACTACAAAAGTAATTTAAGTTTACTTCTATGAGTGCATAAATAGAATGAGTAATCTTTGATTTTAATGCTGTGAACAAATTACTGATCAGTGGGACTTTTTGCATAATATGCTCAGTAAAATGCTGCTCTTTGTTGCACTTTATCAGCAATGTGAAAAAAGATCCGGTTTACAATGTATAGTTTTAACATTTGCAGCAGTATCATGTTGAAGTCTCTAATTAGAGAGTCATGGAGTTCTGACAGAGGACTTCAGCTATACCCCAAGAGGTGTCTCTTGTAATTTTTAATTTGGAAGACTTGTGATGAGTGTTCCTGGTTGGGGCTAGCAAATGTGTTTGTCTGCCTGTTCACTGTTTCACACCTCACAGTGTCAGGAGCAGTAGCCCAGGATTTGCCAGCTCAGCAAACACCTGGCATCAAATTCACAGCATAAGACTGACTCGTTTCTGTCTCACACTCCTTTCCTTTCCTGAAAAATTTGCATTACTGGAGATTCCTTCTTTTCAAAATGCTTTGTGTTTATATCTTAATGTCTATTTTTGGGAGGATGGGATGAAACTGCAGCATATCTCCCTCGGTGGATATACTTCAGGAGCTCTATCGTTGTGAAATTGTTGTGCCTCAGATGGTCTTCATCAGATTCTTGTGAGGTAGGGAGGGGGATTTGATAATACAGATGGGGAGCTATGGCACAAAGATGCCATATTCCACAAATATTTGGGCACTTGTTTAACTGACAAGTATAAAGCCAATTCCCTGCGTAATCTGAGGATTTCTGGGAAGCCAGCCAATCTTGTAACAAAAACACACTTCAGCATCACCACAGTTGCTCGGTAGATCAAGAACTGAGTGGCTGCCTTGGGTAGGCAAAGTCAAAGAGTGAATCCTGATATCCCAAGTCCTTGTGCTGTGTTTTAACTCTAAGAACTCTCTTTTTGCTTAGTTGGGGCCATCCTATCCCTTCTCCCTGTCAGGACATTTAGTGAGGCGCTGCAGAGTCAGCGAGAGCCCCGATGCCAGGAGGACCAGTCGCCCCACAGCAACCAGCCAAGCCTGTTTCACTCTCGCAGGCTGGCAACTGCTGCCTCCTTGCCTTGTGGGCCCCGACGCATTTTCAGTTCTGACGGCATGTGGACGTTACAGCCGGAATTTAAGACAATGTTTGACTCAGGGGAAATACCGCTTGGACGTCGTTAACCCCGTACTGGCGTCCCCTCAGAAGTGCAAGCAAACCGCCTCTCCTCCGCGGGTGTGCTGAAAGGGCCCCCTTTGAGAAGAGCTCGTGCTGCCCGCTGGGAGGGCAGAGATGCGCACGGGAGCCCCGGACGTCCCCAGCGCCCGCTCCGTGCCCGCCGCTCCCCGCAGGGGGCGCTGCCGCGGGCTCCGCGCCTCCGGCACGGCCGGGGCCGGGGCGGCT